>JALIZF010001298.1:0-224358 GCA_029948255.1 Telmatactis stephensoni | reverse complement strand
TTCGTCGTAAGTTTGAGTCGCAAATACAATTTCTTTCCCAGCCGGTAAGTGGTTACAAACTGACTGAACTATAGAAGATAGTTTAAGATCGGTAATATTAAACTGGTCAAAACTTTTTTCATGGAAATGACAGCAAAAGGTTTCAAAAACAGAATGAAACCAACCCCAACACTTCTTTCTTTCTGGAATCTTTAGGAGAAAAGCGATAGTAGTTAATTAAAGTTGAGAATGTTCATGCCAAAAAATTGCTAATATCTTCCACCATCTAATTTTATTCTTTTTCATTTGTCTTTCTCGAAAAATGGACGAATGTGGGCTCCATTTCTTTATAGATGCTATAGTCTTTTACCTCTTTTTATTCTAAAAACAAAACCATCGTATAAAAATGGCTACCTTGGTTTCAATTGATGTACACTTGCCTCAGTGTTTGTGGGCACATCTTTACACTCACTTATCTTGACAGGGGAACAAGCTCAAACTTGAATTGAAAGTGGTTTGTAGAAAGGTACTACAAGAAATTGAAAATCTTCTCCATACGGAACCTTTTTTCATTTTGAATCCTGCGAAAATGATTTTTTTGGAAATTTTACTCAGGGCAAAGTCGACGGAAGCATTTGAAAGGCTTTTTGGAAATATGCTGCCAACTCAAACAAGTTGTAACGTATGAGTCAATATTTTTAAACTTTCATAGATACACGAATTACAAGACTAAATTGATCTAAAACTTCAACAAAGCTTAAAAATGACTCAGTAGCTTTCCTTCATCTCTGTACTTTTATTTTAACAATATTATTTATCTTTCATTAATAATTCCTAGTCCAAGAAAACTTCAGTTTTAGTTTAAAATACTATCTAGGCTATCTTTGACCGTTTTTACATTCTATATTCAATATGTACTGTCCTCTATTCAAAGCAACTTGATTGATAACAAATATATAGCCTTGCTACTTGTTCATCAAGGTCTCTGTTTGTTTAATATATAGTCCTTCCAGTTGATTGTTTGTATATCTATATTAAAGTTTATAGGCTAGAATTTTCGTGTGTATATGCGTGTCGTCCATCAAATCCACTTTACGATAAAAGAACGTTTGCAAGTCGGGGCACAGAAAACGGCTTGAAACCACTGTGTTTTTCTGCTGTGAGTTATTAAATTGGATGATTGGCTGAATGCCTTTGCCACACTCCAAACATATTTTATGGGTTTTTCGCCTGTATGAATGTACGCTATGTTTTTTTCATGTCGGATTTTTGATGGAATTCTTTTAGGCAGGAACTGGCAGGAAACGGTCGCGTATCTGAATGGATCAACATATGAAGTTGATAACGTCGAGGAACGTTGAATGTTTTTCCGCACTCTTTAACATTCAAAAGTCTTTTCGTTGGTATGAATGTTCTGATGTTGTCGAGACTACTGAATGACCGAAAGTCTTCCCAACAAATTGTGCATTCGAATGGTCTTCGTCCTGAATGCGAGCGCCGTACATGGACCTCTAGCCCGTGTGGCGTACTGAAAACCTTTTTGCAGCTCATGCATTCGAAGCGGCTCTCGATACACAAAGAGGATCTCTTTTCTTGCTTTCAACAGGCGATGCGAGAGAAGTGCTGGCCTTCTGGGGGCGGGGCATGTTAGAGGATTTCGACTACGGTCACTTTCACGCAATGTCATCGAAGCTGTTGATCAATCTGTTCATGGAATGAAGATGGAGTCTCACCGAGGATACGGTATAGGGATGTCAGTAATACCCGATGAGTAAGCAGACTTGATTGTGGAAGCGCTGTAAGGCGAAAGTATATAAGGATTGTAAGTCTCCTGGACCAGTGCTGGGGATACACGGCGAACCTGAACAATAAATCATACCGAAACCTTAGTTTTTCATGAGCTAATTTGTGAAATAAAAGTAGACGCGCGCTGTAGTAAAATGCTTTATTTTTCTAAGGGACACGTTATGATTAAGTATTGATGATCTGGTCATTCAGTCTCGTAGATTTGTTGTTAATGACGACCACACGTCAGAGATTGCTCACTCAAATTCCCGCTCCTCTATACCTTTCGTTCTCGCTTCAAGAATTTTTTCAGTATTTTAATTTTAATTCCAAAGCAATTGGCGGTACGTTTTGCAAACGTTTACGATTGTTAGAAATGCTGCACGGATTCCGACTTACTTGTTGTCTGTGTACGGGAATCAAAAGTGAGAGCGCTTGGATCTTCTCCCGTCAATTCACAAATTCCGTCCGTGTAGTCAACAAAACACACAAGCTCAATTTAGTTTCACAATAGCTATGCTAAACAGCCTTAATCAGTGCCACACACAAATCATTGTGAAGACTGTTCTTAATCAGTGAGAGCCGAGTAAAACTTAGTGAACCCTTTGTGCCATTGTTCTGCTTTCTTGGAGTGCAATTATGTCTTATTTACACTTGGCCAAACTTAAGATTTTAATATTTAAAAACTGCATGAGAACTTTGAAGGACGAAATCATGATATCCAAGATTTTTTCAAATAATCTAAGTAGAACTTCAAATAAGTCGAATGTTTTAGAGGACAAGAATTTAGTTTTAAGCGTGCATTTATGTTCAATCTGGTATTTTCCTGATTATTTGCCAATACTGTATACTCGAAGTTTTGATTTACGCTGCGAATTTCAAAACAATTTTCTGGACGCCTTAATTTAACTTAGAATACAATAAATAATCAGAATTTTTATAGTATCAAATAAACCTAAATTATACCAGACTTGAATACGCTCAAAATCTTCATCAGGTGGCAAATTTTTCTCCATCTTATCGAACTCTCATATGGCAATTAGTTAACGTATTCAGACGAAGGTACAAAGTGTTATATTTTTACAGTTTGATTACTAAGTCATTTCCAAGATTTTCCGCTTTATGGTTGCAATGCCACCAAAGTATTTCGCGCGAATTGACTATATAATGTACAAAAATTAATGCAGAAAATATTTACCATGGAGTGAAGACGAGAATCTAAATCACTGGCAGCATGTTGAAATCTCCAAATATTTTGAGCATTTACGACAGATTTCTTGGCGGGATTGTCCGGCCGTGTAAGATTAGCAATATCGAATGGCCGATTGGAGGGTTTCTCCTCAGAGGATTTATGAAGCTTGATTCGTCGTGGTCTTCAGTCGTTTTGGAATCTGTTTCAAAAATAAAGTATAAAAAAAAAAACAAATAATCAGAGATTAAGTTATGTTATCTACAGAAATGTCAAAATTTTGCCATTTTATCTCTAATAATGATATAAGTTTAACGTCTCCATCGAGTCCATCAGCAACACCATTATAGAACACTTGGAAAAATTTGCCTTTGTGCGCCAAAAAATCACAAGTCATGATTTTTGAATGGTCTGACTCCAAGGCTTAGATTTCCATTGTAGAAAGAAACCTTTGAGTACAAGACTTGTGGAAGTATTTGTTTTACAGTGAATGAAAAAATAAATACACCAAAGCGGTTGGGAGATATTGCAAACTGAAATCGGCTGAAATGAGGACAACACGGAATAAACTCCTTAAAAGAGCAACGCGATGGTACAATCTCTTTACCCGGTGAATTTTCCGGTAAATCGGGTTTGGATTGGAGAGGTAGCTCCTTGATTTGCCCCTTCTAGCACTCTCTTTTTCACTAGAAATGACCTCGGCATGTTCGGGTGTGTTGGGTAACCACGAATTCTTACTCCCTCAAATCTGAGTCGTGCGCTAAGAATGAGGCCGCACGGGACTGCCGTTTTGTTATAAAAGCATTTTCGTATGCCAAACCTTTTAAATCTACCACGAAACAAAACCAAACCCTTGACAGCTGTCCCAGGTGGATGCCATAGCAACGAAACAAGCTGGTTAGCTCACGCGCATGCGCAGATGCCTCTAGTTTCCAGGTGTATTCAAGTCCAACTTGATTTAAAGTTGATGTAACGGATGCTATTGGTCGGTTGTTCTGCAGCCTTTTGTCAGATTTGGTCTTAAGCTAGGTTAACGATAATTTGTGTGTGAGTTATTGTGTTGAGTTTCAATGATGTGTTTTGGACCACTGACAGAGTTATTTTTTAAATAGCATGACAGAATCCCTACAGTCAATGATACTCAAAAGACAAGCCCGCAAAAGACATAAAATTCAATTGATGTCACACGCTGGCCTGAGAGACTAGCAAACTGAATCACCACTGAAAAAACCTTATGAATCCGGTTTTGAAGCGTCAAATACCTTTACCCGTGAAGTCGATTAAAACCTTTAAAAGGTTTTTCTGGTGTTGTAAGGGGAAGTTGCACGCTAGTATACCCTAAGTTGTAAATCATTAATGGAACTAAATGGGTGTCAATGGAGGCACTGTGGGAATATGCACCTTGACTATGTGATCACAACAACTACTTAGCTTTATACCAATAAGCAAGCTTAAAATAACTTTTTAGGGTCAATTTGCTTGAACTCGAGGTAAAATGTCTAGCTAATTAGCCAGAATCGGTATCGTGTAAATTTACTTGGTGATCAAAGGAAGATCGATGACTTTTCTCGGTGAAACAGGTGGAAAGAATGACCTGAAGCATGATTGATAGATGGCTCTTGGAGTGCGCGTGGTAAAAATCAAATTTGATGTTCTCTTTTGAATGTCGTTCAATGGGCTTCAAAGGAGAAAACCCGTGCTTTATTCAGTCGAAACCTGAACACACCCAAATGCCTCAAGAATTTTGACAGTCCAAAATTAGATCATTGTACGCTAATCAATGCCAAATTTATTCCTATTTCATTATAATAAGTTAAACTCTGGCCCTCGGACCAATTTTACATATCTTTAAGCTTTGCGACACTCATAAAAGAGCAAAAAAATGGTCAATTCTTGGGGTTACGGCCTTGATTTTCAATCTGATAGCAAAGCTAGCTATCACAGTTAGCTTTCGTCCTTGAATTATTGGCGCTATCGTCCCGCAGATCTTCTATAGATTTATCAGAGCGTTTGAATTCACTAATGATTCCCAGTTTGAAACCTTAACCAAAAACATTGGGAAAAACAATTGTTCAACGCGTCTTAGTTTTTCAATAATAATGATAAATTTACTGAATTAAATAGCTAAACATACGATAAAAGGTTGTTAATAATCTCATTTATTTTAGGAAAAAGTCTAGAATGGTCTGAGAACCTAACAGAAGTCTAATGTTTTGTTATCTTCAGCGATAAAACTGTGAAGCACGAATTAACTGTTCCATGCAACTCATGAAATTAACATCGAGTGTACCCGCTTTCTTCAACTAGAACTAACCGAGGTCTTTTGTTCGATTTTATTAAAACTAATTTATCCCAGTATGCTGCTAGCTCTAGTCTAGCTTGTTTAACAGCAAACACTGGAGTTCGTCGTGAGCGAATCTTTCTTTTTTCATTGATTTTTTTATCATTTCAAGTGAGCGAATCATTGACTCAACACTGACAATCAAGTCTACGTCTTAAGCAGTTGAGTCTTTAAACCAGCCTGCCAATACATTATTTCTGCAATGTTTGCTTGATCAAGACAATTCAATGAAGCCTTTTCGAAGAAAATTGAAATTTGGTGATCGTTTAATTTCCAGTTCTTATCTTTTTTAAACTATGGACTTTTTGATAGACAAACTGCTTTCTATAAACAACGTTTTTGGATTAAATTCGTTTTTTGTTGAGACACTTTAGCGGGTTAAAGAGTGCACGAACAGTTTAAGACTTAAGAATGCTTAAGAATTATTCACTAATTTTAGTTAAAATATATTACCAAACATTTCATATCTCACCTAATTTCCTTTATATTTTAATTTTATATTTTTCAAGTTTCAGTTATATTTTTACTCTGCATAAGAAATTGAGACCAGAAAACCTTTATTTTTTAAGAGAACATTAACTTGTATAATCCTTTTTTTAGTTTGATAAACATTTAAGATGAAAACTTCTCTGTGAATTTACTTCCCAAACGCCCGAACCAGATGAAACTTGCCGTCCAAACCGATGTATTTTTAAGTTTATCGATATTCCATGTTAACAATGCACCGAAAAAAAAATTGATTATTCGCTAATCGAAAAGTAATAAGCTTGATTACTACGAAGAACGGAACAACATATCAACTAATTTTCAATTATTTTTCTGTTATTTTTAGTAGAATTCATTGTTAATTTCGAATTTCCACAAACATTTCCAAGAACTTATCAAGCAGAACTTGGTGATTTCCTTGTTCTAGAAAGGAGAGAGCGAGAGAATATTTCGATAAATATGGAGACTCTTTTTTTCTCATTTGTACACTGAGAATTACTTATTATCTATTGATGCTATTCTAGGCTCATCTCGATCGCTGGTCAATTCCTCATTAATTTGATGATCTTATACACTAACATCTGAATTTCACTTGAAAACTCTACCATCAAGTCTTCGGCGAACCTTCTTATATCCTAATGTCTTGTTCGCTCTCAAATATTATCTACTGTCTGTATTTCCGAATTGAGAACCGTTGTTCTCATAGAAGTCTGCGTTTCTCTGTTGCTCGTTGAACTTTTCTCTTGCGTTTATTCAGAGCTGGTTGTTGTGCTGTGGGAGAATAGTAGGAGTCTTTTATGTATAATGAAAATCTCCTTTTAGCCTACTTAGATCTATTAGCATGGTCTGTTTTGGACTGCACACCAAGCGGCCAACTAACACCATTTACAAACGTCATAATTCAAAGCTTTGCATCTGATTGGTTGACGTAGGCACGTGTGGAAGACATTGCAGTGCTAGACAGAAGCAGAGTTAACTCTGACAGAAGTCACTACTAGACTCTAAGGCAAGTCAAAACGTGACGTTTTGAATTGTTTCCCGTGGAGTTAAGTAGGCTATTCAACGGCAAAGTCGTACGTGTCTGATATATATTTGTTTGAGTTGTATTTCTTATGGTTTGTCTGTGAATGTTATGACGTCAAAGTTCATAATGCAGCTAAGGCTCATCACAAAGGAAACAAATTTTTCACTTACAATTTCATGTCGTTATACAATCCAGATAATTCAAAAACCAAACCAGACGAGCTAGCTGTGTCTGATATACTAATTTTGCTTGTTTTCTTATGCTTTGTCCGCGGAATGCTGACCGGTCCATTTTGATGCAGCTACGGGCTCATCACAAAAGTAACAAATATTTTGCACCGAATAACTAATCATTTCAGATAATTTAACATCCAAGTCTGAAGCTCTATTTACTACAGTACGTCGGCTTAAAATGGTGTTCTTGGCTGCTTATATAAGCAGGTAGTTCACGAAGGGTAAGATTCGCGTGGGTACCATTTTATCCATACCGTATCAACCGTGAATTTTAGTTTTGGGGCTTTAGCTAGGCTAGTCAAGCAATTAATCAAAACTCAGAACTCTTTTTGATATAAGTAAGGGTATGTTTTTCGTTTTTTAACTGTCTTTTTGCGGACCTAACATATGTAATTATCAGAATGCTTACTCACGAAGTTTATTAGAAAACGTATTCTATATTATGAAAATTAATTATTTGTGATATAAAAGTTGGAAATTGAAAATTGTTAGCATTTCTGATCATGGTAAATTTATCTAGTCACCACAATGAATCTATCATTGTTTTTAGAATTGATATTTTCTCGTTCATCAAATTGATATTTTGATATATGTATGTCCGAGTGTCAATAGTGTTTATAATACAGCAAACTGCTACATAGTTGTTGTTGATTTTAATTTGAGTCGACTCCAAACTTCTTTAACAAACACTAATAAAAACTAAACAAAGGAACTACAGTACAGATTTGTCCAAAGTAAACAACATGAAACACTTTCAGTTTGGTTCATGCCTGCTGAAGTTGTCATTGAATCAACGATTCTGTTTACAAGTAGCTAGAGAAACATACTTAAAAGGATAATCTATAAACACAGAAAAGTCTTATTTGTATTTCATTAAAATTGAAGCAATCTCAACTTCAATTGATTTTAACTGATTCAGCTACGATGTTTCAACCAAAGATGTCGATGAGAAAATTTAAGATCCCCCCCCCCCCCCCCCCGTAAATTCATAAACTAGTCGAGAATAAAGACGACTTTGGAATCATATATGTTTGTACGATTTGAGCTTCTTTATTAAAAAATATATGTATGTCTTATTCTTATATTCAATTAAATCTAAAAACAAGAAGACTTTTATGCCAGACAAAACCCTCTCTGTTTTTCTATTTTTATCACTTCAAAACATCTTTAAAGCCCTCTGTTGTATAATATTCCTCAAAAACAAATTGTTTCGATTGTTTTAGGCCAAAATAATAATATGAGCGTATAAGAACCATTCTTGCTTTCCGAAGACACGAAGTCAAGGTGCTTCAAAACCTTCATTGATCTCTCGGGGATTTTGAAGTGCTATATTAAATACAATGGATGTCAAAATGCAATCAATAAAGACTCAGCTTTTTGATTTAAGAAATAATTGCCCATTTAATGCTTTGTCAAATCTTCTGTGTAGACATAGAGATTTTTAGTGACAGTTGTCAACACTCGTCAGCAAATTTGACAAAGCGTGCGATTTGTGAGGCCAGTAAATCTCGATGGACTAATGATTCGAACATGGGTCTCATAAGTGGGAAAGAGAGCAGATAAAATTCACCCAAAAGCTTCCGGAGAAGAGATAATTTGACTGGCTTGTTAGACAATGACCTTAACCATTAAACCAGCCAAGTATCATAAGCAGGGAGGTTTTCAATGAATATTGGATTCGCTCGATGAAAAACAAAAAAGGCAAAACAAAAAGACTGAGACAAAAGCCAATTAAATGTTCTCAAATCGGCTCGTTCAAACTTATTGATGACTAAAACGACTTTTTATATTCAACAATCAGCCACTTTAGCCTCACGGCTTTGATTTTGTGTGTACAACGGTGATTTTGAAATAAATCTAAGAGAGTCTATTTTCCAGTCATCCAGATTTTGTTCAACTACATCTTGTTGTTTTTGTTTTTGTTTTTTCTTGATCTAGTGGAAAACTGAAATAACATTAAAATACATTCTCACTTACCCATATAGTTGACTTGTTTTGATGATTGAGAGCTTAGAAGCCTTTATATATATTTCTAATTCACTGTCATATAGTTATCTACTGAACTTCTCTGATATTTTGTCTTGCGTCTTGAAAGCTCGAATGCTCTTATCTTAAACAGTAGACTTTAATACTGCCAGAGACAATGACATTCGCCTCCACTAGGTCTTATGATTTCGATCTTTTCCCCACCGAGGCGATGGACTATCTAGTAGGGCGTAGCAGAAAGAAATTCTAATGCTGTTCTTCCACAGTAGATCTGCTAGCAAACGACCTACGACTGAAAGCCTAAACGCCTGCTTTAAAGGCAGTTTATGAAGTTTTGAGGTTTTTTTAACAAAATCGATCAAATAGCTTTAGCCGTTGTGGTTAACATATAACTTGTCGGGACAGGTGGATGTGGCTGTTGCGATCAGAGCTCAACAAAAAATTCTATTTCCAACATCAAATCGAGTTTTGATTGGTACTTTCGTTCCTCTGGAGGAACAAGCCAAAGCTAAGGTTGCAGTAATTTATCTGTGGCTCGTCTAGCTTTATTTCTTTAAGCGGAAATGAGCGATAAGTGTTATGCAGTGGACGACGAATTAAAACGGTTGACCGTTTGCGTTTATACTTAGCTAATTTGCATAATAAAATAGCTAGGAAATCAGATCCGTTGATAAAAGATAACAAAGAGGACACTCAAGCCAATGCTGTTTGTGGGCTTTCTTTAAATTAGAACAGATTGAATCTATTGTTTGAGCAATATCTTATGCAAGTTGGACTAGAAGCAGCTCAACCTGTTTGCAAGGCGTGAAATGTATTTATTTCAGACTTTATATCAAGAATTCTTTACTCGCTCGTGTTCTTGAGAAAAAGGACTGTTTAGTACGTCGTACAACAATATTTCGTAAAACCAAATTGAACGAGGTGTCGGCGATTAATTGTGCTCAAAAATGTCCTCACTTGTTTTTCTGCTCTTGTAGACAAGAGAAGACCCGATACAAAGATATCTAGCAAAAATGCCCGGAAGTCAGAATTGAAACCCATTTACACTTTGAAATCTTTAATTCTCTCCCCTTTAAATTCGTGTGTAAGATAGCATATGAACCGGATAAGGCTATGATGGTCAATTGTTTGTGATTTACTTAACAATCAAAGTCAAAAAACAGAAAAAATGTCTTTCCTTGGAAAAAATGATCCTTTCTGAAAACATTTTAGAGTTTTAGGTCAAGATTCTTTTTACCAGTAGACTCTGAGCTAAAAACGATTTTAGGTTAAATTAAGAAGAGATTTTCAAACAGAGAAAGTGGTTGTTCCCCGAGGGATAAAATGAGTCAAGTTTCCTTGCAATTCTCTTGAATACGGATCCAATTAAAGGTTTAATTTATAGCCGGGCTCACTATATCGATGATCACATGCGTTAAAACTTTAGTCTGAAGCAGCTGTTCTCGAGCTAGAGAAATAACAAAAACAACAATGAAAAGGCTGATTTTTTTGAAAAAATAAGACTGCAAGGGCTGACATTGGATATCGGTGAAGAGGATTTATCAGTTCAAATGAGTGAATTATCGTCAGAATGTGCGGTACTCATTTTCTGAATAAGCGAGAAGAAATCGATCAATTGAAGAAATCCAATCGAATGCCAAAAACCCAATTGAATGCCAAAAACCAATTGAATGCCAAGAAACCAATTGAATGCCGCTCCGTTTGTTTTTAGATCAGCTTGTAGTTACGATATCAGAAAGATTTCAAAGTAAACAGCTTAAGTCAAAATAAAGCAAAGTTGACGGAGTTTCTCGTGTCATAATGTTCTATTTATTTTAAAAAAGTCTCCCGTAGGTAATCTGCACTCGCGCTGAGTTAGAAACGGCCTTTGTTTTTGAACTTGTTTTCGTGTGCACGCGCTCCCAAAAGAATCAACACTCCTTTACAAAATATACCCATTGTCCTCCATGAAATCAGAGTTTGTTTTTCATTTCCAAAAATTCTATTGATCTCAAGTTTTTAATATCTAGGCGATATGAAAGTCTTGTCATTTGACAGCCAAAGACGAATCAAACAGCCGGCCCTGAACGCAAAAAACAGCCCGCTAACCGATTTAATGATCTTGGGCCAAAGTGGTTTGTTTTCGACAAAGTCGAGATTCTCAGCGATGTGATTGTGCTGCCACCAGGAGTTCCTTATAGTCAATAATATGTTTAACTCCGGTGTGGTATCAATACGCACTAAGCTTCGGCCGTGATTAATGCTGCCTTTTGAAAGCTTCCAATTACTACATGAATAAATAAAAACAATTCCCGACTCGCATGGGACAATGTGTCATGGTTTAGCCATGGTCAGCTAGATTGAATTTCCTTGAAGTTTTTGAAATTCAAATGAGTGAAAAGATGTTCTTAATTTGCCTTGGGCTGTAATTTTAGCTTTCAATTGAGAATGTCACTTTTAGGGTTTTTCATAACCTCAAACGCTGCGAAGATCGACCAAAAATTGGTCTTAGAAAAGTTAAATGGTATTAAAAAAATCTGCTTGAATTGCCGCGCAATCTGGGATTTAAAAAAACCCATTCAATAAATCTAGTTTCACAAAAAGATCCCCGAAACAATGTGAAAATAACATTCCTAGTAAAAAGATATTTTGTGTGTTATAGTTCTTTCGAATCGAGGTATATACTAAGTTAGTTTATATTGAAATCACTTTGAACTAAAGTGCCGAGATTTTCCGAGACCAAATCAAAATTCCTGATTTGAGGCGAACTAAGCTTAAAGAATTTTTTACACAAGATGCTCACGCTTATAATTTTAGGCGTTAAGCGAAAAAAGCGAGAACTATTGTTAGAATTTTTAAAAAGATTTTAAAACTTCAATTATTTTAGAGAGAGAGTGAATCATGATATAGGGAAAGACTGAGATTTCCCATTTCCTCTCGTAGTACATTTTAATTCAACTCAGGTCAACAAAGCGACTATTTACAAATCTCCTGAAAAACAGTTTTTTGTTTTATGATCAAAAATACGCTAATGTAGCCTCAGCCCACATAAACCTTAAAACAGTTAAAAGCCACAAAATTTATAAACAAGATAAGATAGTTGGTCCGGTTTTTATTTGCCTCTAAAATCCAAGTTCTCATTAATCGGAATAGATTCTCTACGGCAAATTTTAATATAATCGTGGGTTATCATTTACCGCTAAATGAGCTTAGCAATTTGCTTGGCTGGCTCCAACCAGCTCACTGCTAATTATCTAAGCACATTTAAAACAATAAAAATACCGACAACATCACGAAACGTCGCGATTTAACACTATCTCTCTCCAGGAAAGATTGTTATTCAACATTTCCTGTATCAAAGAAATAGCTAAATAAATTTATGGGAGGCAAACTTTGCTTTTTAAAAGCTATTTTTGAATAAATCCATTCACTCTCATTTCTGAATCTGTACTTCAATAATTCTCAAACTCAAAGGCTGTGAGTGCTTAAGTATTTATTTTAATAATTCAAATCTTAAGATTGGGGATTAGGTACGAATAAAAATGGATTTGCCGTGAAGAGATTGAAAATTTGGTTCACGTAGAAGAAAGCGACTGAAAACAAATCGATTAGAGAATCAGGAGTATAGTCTTTTGTTCGAGAGAGATAATCTCGATAAGGCACAGAACTGATGGCGTCCTATTCCTTTAGACTGACTTCCCTGTTTTGTCTTAGCCTAAAAGAATTGGATTATGCCGCGATCAGAGGGATGTAATTTTGTGGCCACTGACTCCTGACTGGCTTCCAAACATCTTTGAACGTTAGCACTCAAACGACTTGCAAACCGCACACTTTGTCAACACTGAGCTGGCTTCTTAACATAAGCACTTGAAGAGCTTTCTGAGACATAAAAGAATATTTACTCCTCAACACGCAATGGAATAAATGATCTCACCAAATCAAAGGGAGCAAATATGCCCTGGACAGCTTCTGAATGGCTTTTCATTACATTTGAAAGGCTTCCCAAAAACTAACACTAAGCTGGCTTTTGAAAACATTCAAATGGATTTCCAAATTGCATTTCACTGATAATCACAATAAGACATAATTTGATAGGCTTATAAAATACACGCTAAAGAAAAAAATAATCAGAGGGAAAAAATACTTCTAGAACCAATCAAAGCATTTAACATCTGGGCCATGCACTTAAATGGGTTTAGAAGAAATGTTATTAATGATAGTACACCACATATACATTACTAAAAACATTTTTCAACCACAATTGTGCCGCTTTGGAGTTCTCCAGTCTTCAATTACCATATGATCGCTGCTATGATTGCTGCTTTCATCTAGAGTAACTAGTGCTATCAACAGAAAGGATACATATGAGTAAAATACGTTGGTTCAAAAACGGATCCCACGGTGAAAAAATTTCAAGAGGGTGTGGTCACACGTGCTATAGGCAAAAATGGCGGGAAAATTAGATTTATAGTACTATCTGTTAGAAAGAATGTTAGGTCATTGTACGAATTTCTTTAATAATGTTTGAATGTTTGAGTGATTTTAAAATTGTTTAATTAGAAATATTTTGTAATATGAAGGAATAAAAGTGTCGGAAACTGAATATTTGGTAATATAGTGATCAATCTACCGATGGAGGTTGATGATTGAATGGCATCCCAGATGGCAGTGATCCAGTGTTACTTCCATATGAATATATCACTTTCTAGATTCTACTGAAGGTACATGTAATGCAAAACTCATGCCATATGGTCCCAAAACTAGTCCTCATAAATCCAGATTAAACGCTTTTACAGAGAAAGCTTATCGGTCCATTTCTGAAAAATAATGATTTTGAAATTACAATGATGCCGTTCCATTGATCTGCCTGTATATTGCCTTCAAAGACTCAATTAAGATGTCTTTTATTGTCTTTGTACAAATATTTGCAAGACTATGTGGTTTTAGCAAAAATATGGTTATTAAATTACTGCCAAGTCAATGACGAGGATTGATAACAAACCAGTGACGGTAAACTATTGATTCAAGAACACATTACAGTTTGAATCGTATTTAGATTGAGCAGTTTTAAGCAGGCCTTTTTCGCCCGTTTCTGAAGGCTAAATTGGATCCGATCTAAAGTCGGCGTATTGAGCTAAAACGTTCGAGTAAAACTGTTTTATGATAACCTGATTATCTTGGAAACTAAATCGCTTTCTTTGTGACTTCAAATGGCCGTGCGCGCGCGAATTAGGTGGATAAGATTGGAATTATAATTATGCTTCATCTAAGAAAATATGCTTAAGTACAGTTCCTTGTTAGATGAGATCCTTGCTCAATCACAGAGAGAAAAATAGAACAGGTCAACAAACAAATTACCGACTATATTAAAACAAGAATGAACTGAAGTCAAAATGTTCAAATTAAAACGCAATTATGTTTTAATTTCCCCAGCGCGCGCATGTAAGACGATTTTTCTTTCTCTCTCTCTCTCTCTCTTTAATCAGGTTTCGTTGTTGTTCGGTTTTTATCTGCTAATGATACAAAAGAGTAAGAAGCTTTTGAGATCCAAGACTACGAAGTTTCTCTTCCTTATCAAGTCGGTACATCGAGAGTTGAAAGGAAGAGGATATAAGTCCAATTGAGGGAACACAATATGCTCAAGTATTTCGGAAATTTGCTTTACACTATTATCTGCCGAGCGCGCATGGCAGCCCTTTTGTCAATCACAAAAAGACCATCCAAGTCTATTGCCCAATCGTAAACCATCAACAAAAAACAGACGCACAGATTGACCGATAATTTTTTCCTCGATCGAGGAGGAAATTATGGGTTTAAAACACCGCACGGATCTACTTGTGATAAAATCACTCACGATACACAAGGTGTCTAGTTTCCTTGATAGATTAGTTAGTAGTTTGACTTGTAATTTAGCTGTTTTGTCGATCTACTGGTGTTGTAAACTAACCGTTTTATCTTTACCGACCATATCTTAATGACATATTGATTTTCATTCAGGAAAACGCAATAAAATCCACGTTATAACAAAAAAAGTCAGGATTTCAACCTAATGCTAAATAAACTCGATTTCCTATTCTCGATTAAAGATTTTTTGTATTTCCTGAGAATTAGATTTCACTGTGTGCTGGCAATTAATTTTGCTTTTAGCAAACTTCGTGTTTTAATTGTCGGACTAGTAATAAAGCTTTAATAGGCGACTTTCTTAGACTTCATATCTTCTCCGTTTCCTGATACAATAAACCAAATAAGATCATAAAGCCGAGAGAAATCACTTTAAGGGCTTGCGGAAAATTAAAATCACATCATTACGCTACCTTTGTGAGTTTCGCTCCAATATCAACAAATACCGAATTGATTTCTCAATCGAACATCTGATCGTTAAAAGTCAATCGAACCACTGATCTGCAGGACATCAAATCATTCATATGATCGCAATTTCACCAATCACCTTCGAACACAAAAGTTCAAGCTAATAGGGCCAGTAAGTCTCCGTCGATTTTTGAATACAGACAAAAATAACATACTTAGTTTATAAAGTTATTGCTTTGTGAATTAAAAGCATAAAATAAAATTTATTGTTATCTGTATTTTAACGTCCTGTCAGTAATACACATCATTTTGAAGTTATTCAAATCAAGGAAAGATTAGAGTAAGAGAACAGTAACAACAATAACAACAACAACAACAACAGCAACAACAACGACAACAAAGCAAAAGCTAAAGCAGAAACTACAGCAGAAGAAGAAGCAGAAGAAGAAGAAGAAGAAGCAGAAGCAGAAATAGAAGTAGAAGCAGAAGCAGAAGCAGAAGCAGAAGCAGAAGCAGAAGCAGAAGCAGAAGCAGAAGCAGAAGCAGAAGCAGAAGCAGAAGCAGAAGCAGAAGCAGAAGCAGAAGCAGAAGCAGAAGCAGAAGCAGAAGCAGCCAAACAGAAGCAGAAGCAGAAGCAGCCAAACAGAAACAGAAGCAGAGGCAGAGCCGAAGCCAGCGGCAGATCTAGAAATTTTGAAAGGGAGGGACACCATCGAGATTAAATGAGCCATTTTTGGGAATAGGTTATTTGTGGCACGTGCGCTCTCAAAAAAGTAATTTTAGAACGACTTTTATCCGGTCTATTGTGCACGTAAGAATGGTTGTTTTTCTTTCTAAAATAAATTTTCTCAAAAGAAAAACAAAAACAAAACAAAACAAAAAAAAACACAACAACAACAAAAGAAACAATTGGATCCAACTGAAAGGAGGGGACACCGGCCCCCAAGGCCCCTACCCTGGATCTACCATTGGAAGCAAACCAGGAAACCAACATACGCAAGTCAATCAGCAACCTCCATCAACCGTTAAGACGAGACCCATGTCACCTTAACGTATGATGAAACTTGAGCGCGTTTCAAATAGCTGAAACTGCAAATTAACGCATTTCAGCGTCAGATGGCGTCCAACAAGAAGAAGCCCTGAACATGTCAGTGCAAACAGAAACCTTGTCTTTGCTTACTACAACTACGTAAACTCGACGCAAGCTTATTTACGCAGAGAAAAACCAACACTTATGCAAGTTTTCGGAGCTCAAACAAAATACAAATCCATATGTTAGTTAACTCGTTGAGTACGGAGGTCAAAACGCACCACGTGGGTGGGGTACGCAAGTCGATTTCTTCCGCGGTTTGGTTCACGAGGCTCAACCGTGACGCAAGTCCGTCTGTTGATCGTTGTTTACGGACCGAGTTCAAACGTGACATACGAGGCTCTCGGTAGTTCCGGCGATCGTACGACCGTATCGTAATAGGAGCAAGGCGTGAGGGACATTCTATCAGGTACACGATCATGATAATCTCTGAAACCCTTAGAAGTAAGATGATTATTACAGCGTCCAAACGCAACATAAATAAAAACCATTTGTGGAGCTTCATTGAACTCAAAAGAGAAGCTTCAGTTCAGTTTGGAGGCTCTGAAATTTACATCCTTGTTTGTTAGTGCACGCGATAGTGCTTTGCACCAGGAGTGCACACGCGGACGTATTATTGAATAGCCCCGAAAGATGCCACGAAGACTAGAGGGTCACGTAAGATCAGAAAATTATTCTTTGAGTGAGTCTGGAAGACGTCAAAGGAATAGAATAGAAAAGAGGGAAAAATATAGTCTGAGTCCAGACTCATTCCATTTCAATAACTAGTACGCACACCAATTTGAAGCAGTGCGCATGAAATACTTTAGCATACATTTCTATATGGTACGTAAGTCTTACTGAAATCACCTTACACAGCAGAAGGTTCTAACAGTAACAGTAATAATGTCTGATTTAATTGAAACACAGGGATGATTATATTCTCAATATGAGAAGTACCTTTGTTGACCCTTCAGGTGACCTTTTTGAACCTAAGTACCACAACCTTGGTTGACTCAGTCTGCTAGTTGAGCGTCGGAGGCCGGGTGTTCGAGCTGAACCGGCCGAACCAATATTCAGGGTCCTAGAAATAACTGAGAAGGTGCCGCCTTTGTAATTTCATCTAGAAATGTTTAGACGTACTTCACGTCTTCTCAGATAAGGACCCCGTCTCTCCACACTACAAGTCAACCCTGCCTTGAAGGGACATTATAGAACCCACACCACTATTCAAGAGTAGTAGGGAGATCCTGGTTTGTGTGGTCTGAGCTATATACCTAAGATGGGGCGGGCCACAATTATATTGGAGCCAAGCTCACGTATGTAGTTGAAACGTATATAAATCAATAAATCAACCTTATTTCTTCATTCTCTACCTTCTAACACCGTTATCTTCACCATTGTACCCAACGGAAAACGATCTTCACCGAATCTTCAACGCAGACGTATTCAGTAATTCCACCGCCCATTCATCTTCGTTATATGTATTCGGGTGGCACCCTCTTCATCCAACAGTATGTCCTCTACCTACTTTGTAAGCATTCTTTTGTCCCTTTAACCAACGTCTTCCTTCTGTAGATATTAAACTCACTCCACCCATCATTGCCCTCTTATCTTTGCACCTTCGTATTCCAATATTGCGTCTTGTACCTACTTCCCCAGTATACTTACTTAACTATCCATTCCATCCATTATTGATGAGTTTTGCTCTTCTTCAGGACTAGCCCATCCATGTACCATTTACGCTCTTCGTATATCGTTTCCCCAAGTTAAGCATTGCGTCTTCCACCTACAGTACGTGCGCGGGCTTCCTGTGTACATCTTTCTACACCTAACGTCAACAGTACACTCAACAACAGTATACAGTATACTCAACATTAGTCATATCCTCCAACTTGTCATTTATCACAAATAATCCTGCATTTCGATTGGCTGCTCTATTAGGGGACTAGTCGTGATAGCCCATGGTTGAGAAAAGCGCCGGTTTTGTAAAAAGAAAAATGGATGGCGACTGAATCGCGATTTGCAGATGTTTCTTATTTTAAGTTTGACATACAAGTTGGTGGATACTAAAACAAATAGACTTCTCACCCTCATGGGCCACAGGTCAAATAGTCCATTTTGACCAATTAATGAGTCAAAAAAGTTGAAGATGCGTCACAAGTTCAAAGTTGCAATTTTAGCTCGGATCTCCAAAGCAAATATTAAGACTACAGGAAACCCGAACATAATTTATCAGATTTATCAACAAGCAATTAATAGTTAATGTCAAGATTTTACGGTACTTTTCGCTACTATGTTCTTATACACAGTGAGGTAAAAACTCCGAAATAGGTAGTATAATACGAAAACTTTTTTGAAAATACAGTAGATATTTCATGGGCTTCCAAAGGGTATGATTTAGTCACAACCAGCCCTCAAGCCCGCGAAATCTGGCGCATGCGCAGGATTTGACTGCGGCATGCCAGCGACTAATACAGACGGGATAAGCCGCCCAGACGGTATTCAAATGCAAACTCGCCTAACGACAAGAAAATCTGTCAACAACAACAACAAACCAAGGATATATAAATCGTGTGTATTTTTTTGAAGCCATTTTCACAAACTCACGTGACAGGAAAACTTCTAGACAATGCGACCGGAACCAATAAAATTGTTTCACTATTCTGGGTAAAACAGGAAATTATTTGAATGTAAACTCGGTAGTGGAAATTGTGGAATATTCCGGATAAAACAGGAATTATTATTTGAATTCAAAATTGCGTACCATGATACCCTTGTGACATGGAAGAATTACACGACAATAAACCAGACTATTGCAAGATTGCGTGACATGCAGGGGACTTTCCGTGTAAAACAGGAAGCCACTCGCGTGACATACATGGACAATTATATCAGTCCAAATTTAAAAAAAGCTATGTACTTTTGAAAATTTTAAATTTTTCAAAGAAACTTATACTACTTGTTCGTAACTTTAATTTTTCATTTTAGAAGCAATCGCGTGCGACGAATCGAAACTCTACAAATTCACTATGATCATTTACCAACAGAACATTTTTAACGAGGGACTCGTTTTGCAATGAAGTATCTTTCGCAGTGACAGTTCCATTCAAATACTTCATAAAATTATATATCGCTTCAGCGTGACGGTGAATTGCGTGACAGGGAAATTACCCGTGGTAAATTCGCGGAAATTCGGGGATATTTTTTGCTTTTGTCGAATTTCAAAAGGGGAATTCTGTATATTCCGAGAAAATCAACAGGAAGCAAACAGGAAACTATTCTCGTGTCAATCAATTTGCGTGACATATTCAGGGAATTTTATAACGATGAACCAATCAAAATGCATCTTATAGGGGAATTTAAAGGAATGCGTGACACGGGAAAATTTAATGAGCTCACATATTCAGAATTTTGTAACGATGAACCAATCAAAATGCATCTATTAGGGGAATTTTTATAACTGCGTGTCACGGGAAAATTTAATGATGACGCTCGAGAAAGCAGCTGATATAAAGCGAGCTTGCTTGCATCAAGGCAAACAAAATTACAGTGATGGCTCTCTACGGTGCAGCAGCAGCAGTAGCAGCTAATTCTGGCAAGTTGGCTAAAGTCACATCGGCGGTAGCTTCGCTAGATGCAGGAGGATGGGATTGGTTTGGTCTAGCTTGTGAAGGAGGTGGACGACGCAACGAGATGACATTTTCCAACGCGCTCAATCACGAGATCGAACTCGTAAAATTCTACATTCACTGGGGAAAAGTCAAAGTACCACCAGAGGCAATTCTTCAATCAAAGAACGAGGACCATGCACTGTTCCACAACGCTGGGAGTTGGGCTGCTACGGGTTCGAGTGGAATTGTGACCTACAAGCTACAGCATGGTACCTACCTTCACTATATGTGGGATTGTCCTTTTAATTTTGACTACAGCGACAACTTTATAGGCCTAATGCTGACATCTAGCTACAAGTCCCCCGATCAAGACCTGTTCAATAACATGTACCAAGACTGTGAATCTCCACGATTCAGTCCTAAGGCTGAGAGCTATTACGATCTCGTTTGCTGTGGTCCAAGTAAGGGCGACTCTCACGAAGCTGGAGGTAGCGGTCCTTGGGGTTCGAACAGACCTTGTAAAGTTTCTGATGGTCATTATAAAGTGTTTGCAACGATGGGAGACAGGCATGCTACAGTCAGCAAGGTTATTATTCTGCATGCAGACTAATCTTATGCCAGGAGTTGTGAACATTGAAAGGACGATAACTGTGAAAATATATTCAATTTTGTTTGCGTACCGGAATTTAATTCCTGTGTTGCTTTCTGCACAGGAATCCCATGATGCGAGTGTACTTTGTTTTTGCGGAAGTTTAATGTTTGTCAGGACTGGTTGCCGTGTATTTCTGTAAGATTCTGTTTTTAACGTCATTTCTTCGTTTTATGATTTTGAAATTCTCATATATATGATGATTTCGATAGTGGAGTAAATTTTTGTGGTTATTTATTTTTGCGGGAATTTTTTTATGTGGATCGTGAAAAAATTGCAAAAATAGGCAAAAATAGGATTCCGCAAAATTAAAGTGAACACGGCATTATTTCTCCATGTTTGTTGTAAGCTTCTAAATATATTAAATATATATTTTGTATTCAGCGAGCCCTCTTGAAAATAGACATTGAACTGGCATTTAAATGAATCTGTAATATAGAGGTTTTTTTGTATAGATTTATACTACTGAGATGTCTGTTATGCAAGAGCAACTAAAATAAATCTGAAAATCGAATAATAAATTTTAATTAAGTTATAATTATAAATGCATAATTGAGAATAAAAATACCGAAATTCTAGCTTGCTTGGGAGTCCTGTTGAATTTTAGAAAGTTTTTTTCCAGACACACTTTCGCCTGTGAGAGCTTGCGTGACGACTGACCACTTTGGAGAGCGTTGCGTGACGACTGAAAGTTAGCTTACAGCTGGAAATTTTGAAAATTCGGTTTTTGATGGATATTGGAAACAGGCAAGGAAAAGAAAGTCGAATTAAAGTAGATAGTCCATATTGATTTCGTTGTTGTCAATAACGCTAAGTCTCAAAAAGCGGCTCGCATTTCGTAGGACTTTCGTGATACAAAAATAGAGAAAATTGTCTGAAAGCTGTTGGAGTCGTAGAATACGAGTGAATTTGCTAATTTTTGAGTACCAATTTTTGAGAGTTTGAAACAAAACCATAGGTTCACTCAAGCTTTTATTGTTCAAAAATGTGTCATCAGCACTACTTTTTACTAGCTAGTTTCTTAGGACGCATTTTATATAAAATCCGCAAAGTGCAACATATCAAAAATCGCTGACACAGTTTTGCTGGACACTCCGAAAGATTCAGTACTGATTCGTATCTGGTACAGTTTGAGTGTCAGTGACGATGAAAATACTTTTATAATAGGGGCATAGGCAGGGACCTGCATGAATAGCCACGCAATTTTAAAATAGTTATAGTGATATAGTCACTTGAAAAAACGCTGTCGGGTCTCAAAACATAGAACATAGAAGTTGAGACCGACTGAAATGGTGCATGGGATGTCAATAATTATATTCTGATTTATTCATTTACGCTGCAACCGATAAAAATTCGAAGCCAAACGGCCCGCCAACGCAGGTCCTGCATCAGTGCTTTCAGCGTTTTGCATCGAAGGCAAAGTGTAAATGAATAAATCAACGTTTTTTCGATTGACTATCATATACATGCAGTTGTAAGACAGAGGAAAGTGGGCTATCAAGGTGTATATGTGAACAAAAGTGAAACTTGCCTGAGGTGGTCCAGTGATGTCAGCAAAGAGGAAGAAATGAAGACGTCGCAGGCTTAAATCAAATGGGAATGCTCACTTGCAAACGCCGGCGTAATGGAGAAATCACAAAAAAAAATTGAAAAGGCTCAACATCTGTTTAATTTTCTATATTAAAAGCGCACCTGTTCTTTAAACTCTAATACTAAACTTTGCACAGTATGGGAACTGCAGTGAAAAGGAGAATGTCGAAATAGTTGCTAGACTTGTGCGTCAAAAATGAATTCAGTGTAGAGCGTAGAAGACAGTTGCAATGCATATTAGAATTCACAGCACTTTAGGCTTGAAATCTCAAAGAAAGTTTAATGAAAGTTTTGATTTTTGATGGACATTACGAAATAAAAGAAAGACAATTACGACGAAAAGCGGAAAATATTCTGAAAAAATATGATGAATACTTATTACTTTATTACTTTATATTTATTTATTTATATACTTGTATTCATTTTAGGGCCCTACTGAAAATCGCTTAACGCGAGTAGGTTTTTCCCTCAATAAAGATTGTTATTATTATTATTAAATGGTTTTGACTTTCCCATCGTTCTGGTTACAGAGTCGAGCTGTGTTCCCGCCTAACATGCAATGCAACACTAAATTAATAAAATCTACGGGAAAGTTTCTGATGTGGAGTTCTGGAAACTAAAGGGAGCCCAATTCAGTCGTCAGTCCATACATTGATGTCAATCGGTAGAAGGATTCCGTTAAAACTAGAAATGCATATATTAAAAGACAGATAAAAATATGAAAAATTCTTAAATTAAAAAATGTATTCTAAGTGTTAAAAACACCTGAGGAAAGAAAAAAGAGCAGAAAAGGAAAAGAAATGTGGAGAAGATGAAAAACGAAAAGAAAAAAGAATTTCCGCCGACCTCGACGAGGCTCGAACCTCTAACACCTAAGTTGGCATCCCCCGGAAGCAAAATAATAAAATGAATAAAAGAATAGAAATTAGGAAAAATTTAATTAAATTTTGGGACGATTCTCCCGAGACATTCATAGAAGCTGAGACATCGAATCGACTTACGTTAAGGATGAAGATTTCGGCCCCATCCACGCTATCCCGGTGCTACATAAAACAGTTGTCTTAGCCCGAAGGCCAGGGAGGGAGACGATATCCGGACCCTAATCCATACCTTTAGATATCACCTTAGACCGCTGCGCTACCTAGACACTTAATGAAATAAATGTCTAATTGGGGTAGTCTATTCGGCGAAGTTTCATTGTAATGCTAATATGTTTGGCCCATGTCACTAGGGACATATCAGAGCCAATCAAAATCCAGTCATATAAAGAATAATTTTATACAACAAAAAGAAAGGGTTCTTTAATAAAAGAATAAATTTCTGTGTAGTTTTAAATTGAGGCAATTTTCTTGGCGTAACGTTAAGACTTACGTTATTGACTGTCTATGGGTTATCAATTGGAAGCCTATTTCAGGAATACTCCTGAGGCATAATGACGCGAAGACCTGAAACATCAGAACCAGGTAGTAACGAGGTATATGGGATCAGGGATCAGCGGTATTTTGGGGCTCAGGGATCACATGAACGTTATTTCAGTTATTCTTTGGTCTCGGGGATCAGACTTTTAGCCTTGGGATCGGGATCATTGTCTTTGGAATCGGGATCTGGGGATCACCATTCTTCAGGGATCACTTTTTACGGGATCAGTGATCAAAATTGTCCTTATTTTGGGGATCAAGGATCAGATTTTTAGCCCTGGGATCGGGATCACTTAAAAACTACAGAACAGTCAAGCGAAGAACTTTAGACAATTTGTATTTATTATTGGTCATCATTCAGAAACAGGTTGTTTCAGGTGATCGACACACTATTTTCGACTTGAGAAAATGTTTGTTAAGAGAGGTTTACTGCTATATTATGAAATCTCAAAGAGTCACTAAAATCGAATAAAAATTAAATGACCGTACAGGTGGCGCGCGAAACTGAACTTTTGTTTGGGATTCCTGTGTAATTTAAGATCACCTTCCCAAGCACCCTTGCGATCAAACTAAAGTTTACTGTAATCCCCAAAACAGGAAGAAGGAACCTGAAAAGGTCATTAATTTTGTGATTTTTTATCGGAAAGAAAGCAATTATGGCTTGATTTGGTCACTCATAAGCGACTGTAATCATCATGCCGTTGTTTAGAACGAGGAAAGTCGACAAAGAAGAGTCGCAAAGGCGATTGCAGAACTGTATAGTTATTGTGAGTCTGATAAAATCGACGTTATGTCACATCGAAATCATACGAGTAATCAAATGTTTTCGATTCCTTCTAACATTCGAATAACTTTGTAGGCCCAAGAATCACCTGAAAGGTCCCTGGACCTAACTGGATGTGGAATTACAGAGGTGAGTTAGAAAAATGAAGAGGAATTTTGATATAAAATTTAGGGACCACATATCTACTGTCATTAAATATCGTCATCTGAGCTGCGAGCAAATTGAAAGATTATATTATTACGTATTTGTTATGTAGTGTGTTCTATAAGAATGCTTATTTAAAGATTCTTTAAGGCTTATAATTATATCTTGATTGTGATATTTCCTAATTTTGCTAATTTTGCAAATATCATATTGTTTATTTGTATTCCTTATATATTATATACAGTCATGTATAATATAAGTAATGCTTACCATTATTTGTTGGAATTTAAGCTTAAGTATTTGAAAACGATATTTGATATTCATCAAATAGTCTTTTTAGTAAATTATTAGTAACAATATGAAGATGATCTACTCATGAAAGAATCTGAAACAAAACCAGCTGTTTGATTGTCATGTGACCAGGGCTTACTTGCATAAATTCTTGAGTATTCAATGTGTTGTACTTCTTCAGAAACCCAGGGTATTATTCAGCTTGTTTTCACCCCCAGAAAGAATACTACAGAGTGACTGAGAATTTTGTGTCCTAGAACTTGTTCCAAAAATAAAAAAAATGTATTACAGCGGCATTGTAATGTTGTAATCAGAAATGACAGAAAATATTACTTCTGTAACAAGGTCTAATGGACAATGATACCAGGGATATTTTTCTAGGAGTAAGAAATCAAAATAGTACGCTTGGGTTCATCAGGGTGTTTATGCATGTACAGTATATCATCAAGAAGAAGTTTTAATTATTACCAGACTGTGCAATAAATGAGTAAAAATTCTGTGATGATAGCATTATTGACTTTTTGTGGTTTAGACATATCAGACATTCACTGCTATTAGAATAAAGCTTGTAATTTGTTGAATTAATAAAAAAGAGTGCAAAACAAAGAATTCATACAGCTGTCAAGTAGAACAAAATGAGTTCATCGTTAAATCCAATACTCCAGTTTCGAGTTCTGTGTTGCTCAGCGTTAGCCTCGATTAGATGTGAGATATTCAAAGAAATCAAGCAAACCCCAGAGGAATTCTAGAGCATTTGCTTTGTTCATTTGTGTACATTCCATTTTTCCCCAAGGGTTAATGACTTGAACACAAAAGATTGAATATATTACGCGGTATTGAGGCAAAATGAACTCGAAACTGGAGTATTCTTTGTTTTTTAATTTGCAACCAACAAATCACAAGCTTCATTTTAATGAAAGTTTTCAACCATAACAGATACAGAAGGACTGTGTCTTTTAGTCTGAGATGAACTTATTTCAATAACTATATGTATATATTGAGAAGTAAACCATTTTTAAATGAAATATATTAATGTTATTCAATGATTGTGTTTTTTAGCTACCAAAGGATATATTTTCTATGTGCCGTGTATTGATAAAACAGGTAATTTTATTTGTTATACCATAAAGCAATGCTATTGGACAGTTTCAAATTAGATTAGATGATATAACTTGCTTGTTTGTCAAAAATTCCTGCTTAAATGAGATAGGCTAAGTAGATCTCCATTACGTGGCTAAATTTAATAGGCAAAGTTGAAATCGATGCAGATGGTTGGGCTTAAGGTGCCTTGGAGTCATCACATAGTATGGGTGCATTGTATATACACTTATTTCAAAAATCGTTGTCGCAAGTCAAGTGCTCAACATGCGTCAAGCCAAGACCGAAATGAATGTTGGTTTTATGGTGGTAATGTATTCAAATCACACTTGTTTCTATAGAACTAATTACAAAATATGGTCATTTTCATGTGCTTGTTACTATATTGCACTATATTCTGTTGATAACAAGTGTGATTTGAATATACATTACCACCATAAAACCAGCATTCATTTCGGTCTTGGCTTGAGGCATGTTGCTTGACTTGCGACAATGATTTTTGAAATAAGTGTATATGCCTGTAGTCTCCTTCCCAGCCGTTATTAGGGTCGGGTGCGAAGGAGACTAATATGCCTGTTGATGAGGTGGTAATCATGATAACCAAAAAAGTGCTTGTCATAGTCATTGTACATACATGTGCAGAATCTACATGTTTTATTCAATTTGACAGGATGTACTATTGGGTGACAATGATCTATCTAGTATCAAAGATGGTGGAAACATGAAAGACCTTGTCAATATTAAGGTGAATATTTCATGTTGTGGATGTTTGTTGTAGGGCTTTCGTCAATCCATCTCTTTTTCCTTCCAGATCCCTCTGTCTCATTCATTCATTCGTTCGTTGGTTTGTTCATTCATTTGTTCATTCATTTGTTTGTTTGTTTGTTCATTCATTCATTTATACATTCATTCATTCATTCATTCATTCATTCATTCATTCATTCATTCATTCATTCATTCATTCATTCATCCATTCATTCATTCATTCATCCATCCATTCATTCATTCATTCATTCATCCATTCATTCATTCATTCATTTCATCCATTTCATTCATTTTATTTCTATTTCATCAATTGCATTCATTTTATTTATTTCAGTCATCTCACTAATTCTTGAGTTCTTTCTTGCTTTTTCAATCAAACAAATTTAATATGTCAGTTATTTCATTTCTCAACTTTTTCATGTTGAATAAAATTGTGAGCAAAATAATATGTGATAGAGATAGAAGTAGTTAGAGCCTAATAAACTTGATATTTTTCAAATCTTTCTACATGTGCATATAGCGCCTTGATGTCAATGATAATCGACTGACAAGCCTTCCAAATGACATAGATGAGCTGAAATCATTAGAGGTACAATTTGCTTGAATTGTTTTAATTAACTTCCCTTAAAGGATGGAAGCACTAGCTCTTATTGTCTAGAGGTACACCTGATTTATTTTTGCGAAACAAAGGATAGATGTATTGCAGAATTTATTTTGATTTTCATACATCTAGAATTTCTGTTTTGAGTTTTTTAATGATTTAATGAGTTTGACTACAGGTTCTTAATTTACAAAACAACAAGCTGAAGTCTTTACCCAAGGCTATTGGTGGCTTGAAATCTTTACATACCATTAATTTACAAGGTAACTGACTATTGACAGTATTTTAAGTTTAAATAAATCAGTCAAATAAATCTAGTTTGCATATTATCTGTTAACTGCATCATACAGCACTTATACTGTCTGGTAGTAATGATGGATAATAAGGATGGCCTTAAGCAATCAAGACAATGACAGCTCAGGGATTAAGACAGGATGCCATGTATGTGTTGTGCTTCAAATTATTTTATCTTTGGTTCAATTTCTATTTTCTTTTTGCTTTATGTACTCATTACCATGCAATTTGTAAGTAGCCAATAAACAACAACAACAACAAAAAAAAAACAACAACAACAAACAGACAGACAGACAGACAGACAGACAGACAGACAGACAGACAGACAGACAGACAGACAGACAGACAAAGGAATACAAAAATTGAACCAAGATTAAAATTGAACCACAACATATATTGCTTGCAGCCCTTATGCTAATGTTGCTAGCATGGTCCAGTCTTATCAGAGTAAGACCGGTTTTTATAAGACTGGGAAAATGGCACAGTTACTGTGTAGCACAAATACAGCAGTGATTTTTAAATGTTTTTATAGACATTATGGCATTGACAACGTTACAGTATGGCATGATACCTTTACCACTCATAAAAAACTGCTCTTAGGTGGTTGTCTACAGTACTTGGAATTAAAATAATGAAAATTGTATTCTTCAGGTAATAATTTGAGTTCTCTTCCTGATGAAATTGGGAATCTACCAAACCTTAAAAGTCTCAATGTATGTGATAATCCAAAGCTGGTTGCCTTGCCTGCTGCTCTTGCTTACTGTAGGTTGCTAGAGGTGAGTATTTTTCATGATTTTGATGGCATTATCATGCTACATAAATGGCAAGATCACTGTATAGAGCTAGTAAAATCCTGTTCAATTTTTGTACATTTATGTACTAGTAGCTCAATGTATATGATAACATATTTGTAGTTTTTCAAGTATAATTTACCATGCACTTATAAATTATACATACACACATGCTTGTAAATATCTAAAACATATTGTCATTTTTTCAGGATATTAAGTTGGATTCCCATGTGGTCAATGTTCCTCCAAGAGGTATTTTGACTGTACAAGTTAATGTTCATTATATTTGCTGGGAGCGAAGCGAGCAGCAACACTATTCTTGGTGTGGGATTCCTGTGCGATTAATGACGTCACCTTAATATTGATCCGCGAACTCGATTTTTATGTACGGTGGTATGTTCATGGTGAACCTTGACGTCACAGGGATGAATTGGGATTCCTGTGCGATTCCATTCGAGAGGTTTTATGTTTCTCGAAGTACAAAGAAAGTCACAAAATGCTAAGTGATATTTTTTTGAGAGGGCAATGTTCTGTTACGGGTCATTTTGCGTGTTACTGTTCGAATCGAAGCTCGTCTACGGGCCAAATCAATTCAAGCCAAGATAATAAGTATGAAGTGAGGTCGCGCTGAGAATCTCTGCAATATATTTGGTTACTCTATGAAAGAAAATTTTATACTTTGTATGTGATGGAATTGTATTTATCATTCGTTTGATCTAAAGCGTCAAATAGTACAGTAGACAACGCGGCATCTTCGACCGTGATGCAACGTACAACTATAGCTTTTAAAATCAGGTAGTTTTATAATCATTGCCAACGCTAGCCGTTTGTGATTGTTTGAAAAATTCCTGAAAATTGCTTTACTCAAAGTGCTAAATATTTTGAACTGTGTGTGTCCAACACTGATCCTGGAGAATTATGTTTTGAAGGTCAACTAGCAGTGTTCGTCACACAACGCACAGGAGATAGACAAGAAACATTTCATATATATCAGAGAAAGCGGTGTACTTTCGTGAGTTTTAGGGGAACAGTTCTGCTAACGTGGATACACCAGCTGTTTTCTGCTCGCAGCACTTCACTTTCTATTAGAAATGGCTAGTTTACTTTTTGGTATTCTTCTGTGTATGTATGAATTCAAAGTAAAAAAACAAGCTTGATCAATTTTTGCCTGTAACCTGCAAATGCTGTGCCTCATATAGATCGAAGTCACCTGTGGTGATTCTACATCAAATACTGTAATTTCATCTTTGTTAATTAATGATGGTTAATATTTTGTACCGTTGAGTTGGGATATGCCTGCCTGAAAGCTCAAAGGTATAGAGGGGGATTGGGGCTGAACTTCCATGTAAACAAAATACATCCTAGTGCTAGGATGATCCTGGCCTGTTTGAAGGACAGGGATATGTGTAATAAATGCAGGAAGGCTTGAGATGTCATACTGACAACTTTTCATTGATGAACAAAATAATGTTTTTAATAGATATAACAATTCAAGGGACAGTGGCAATACTCAAGTATTTCAGTCAATGTAAGTAACTTGTGAAGTGAATAATTGTTATATTTATAGCCCTTGACTCAACGGCTGGAAGTTGCTGAAGTGTTACTAATAACTACATCATATTTAATTTATAGGTGCTGGTATTGAATATGTGCCTTCTTCAAAACAAGTAGTGTCAGCAATCAGTAAGTAAATGCAACATGTTTTTAACACTTTAAAAAGTGTTAAGCAGAGCTGATTTAAGATTTTGCCACAGATATATATAGCATCATGAAATCGAGGCAATGGCCAACCCTTCTATTTACATGTACCTGTATGTTTGAAGACATCCTTCCAAAATCAGAATAAGTGATATTTGATCAAAATCTAAGTTCTCCTCAAAGATCTTTTAATTTCAAAGGAGAATTCAGGGTTCAGTCAAATGCAAAGATACCTAGTAGACATTTCACCATGAGTTTATGTGGATACCTAGTACATGTATGTCTGCAATATTTGTATTGCAGAGGTGGATCCAGGAATTGTTTTAACAGGGGTTGTATAGTGGCTATAATTAAATGAAGGGTAATGCCTAATTCAAGTTTGTCCTTAAAAAATCAAAATTCATGGGGGTGGGGGGGGGGGGGGGGGGAGAAGGAAACAACCCCCATAACCCTCCCCCTTTATCCACCAGTGTACTGTACCTCAATTGCCACTTGATTTCATTATTTGACAGACAACAGCACAGCAGGCTTTAAAGGTGATGACAATTCTGCTCTTGACAAAGCTGTTGAGGTAAGATTATATCAAAAGGGCTCAAAGCAAGAATTATCAAATGTGTTTCCCAATTAAATTTGTGCTGTATTCACACCAACCAGTTAAACATGTTTAAAAGTGGTTTTAAATTAAATAAACAAGGTTAAAAATTAGTTGCTCATAACATGCGCACCTTATCATAAAAAGAGGTGAAAACTTGTTTGATTAAGGTATCAGGGTACCCCAAAGTTTCTCAAAAGGGTCGATTTTTACTTTTTTACATTTTCTGATAGAATACACAATAAGCTATGATTTAGTGAAAAAAATATTTCACTAGCGATTATTAATAGCGAGTTATAAACGAAAAACTTTTTTCCAGCTTAATCCCTGACAATTATCTGTTGACATCACTTGTCGATTGACCTGTCATCAAGAGAGCTTGTCGGTGAAGAATAAATTTGTCTAAACTATCGAAACCTTTGTAAAAAGATTATTCAACAAGAGCCAAAGTTCAATGGGATCAAATTGCCTTGACTTCCCGCCATTTGTGTGGGAAACGTAACAAGATTTTGGTTGCCCTTTACTTCAGCTGTCATCGGGCAAGATTATTATGTGTTATAATCCCCTTGTATCAACAAACCCGCTTCTTTGCTCCAAAAGACATTTTTGCGTTTTTCTCGGAAGTGAATTTACGTTCAATTAGCCGTGTATTTTGAGTTCCCGGTCAAAGGGAGTTTAATGGATTCATCTGAAATTTGGCAGAGGTCGTCTCCGATAGTTGTTCTTTAAAAGTGTGTCTCCGATTTTCGATTTTTTGCTCCATTCCAAAGTTATCGTCTGTTTTGTATCGGATACAGCTATTTTGGCGGTGTTGTAACTTTAGGAACGTATAACAGAAGAACGGGGCAACTAATCAAAAATCTGAGACACACTTTTGACAAGTGATATCTCATGATCTCAGAAAGATAGTAAACATTGTTTTCGGATCAATATTGATTGACCGGGAACTCCGCGAAGACACCTTGGTGAAAATTTGAATAATTCGCTCTAACCTAAAAGGAAAAAATTATTTTACGATAATAACAATAGAAATAGTTTCTACATTTATTCAGCTTTCTAAAAATGTATACTTTAATGGGGTTTAGACTAAAAATTTTGGCGCAACATAAAGTTGAACGCACACCGGTCGCTAGGGGTACCCTGATACCTTAAGATATCACGGCAAGGTTGTTTGAAATGTGTCTTGTGAAGGTGACACGACAGGATTATCAACAAACTGGAAAAACCTAAACCTGATTTAGTTGAACTAGTTTAGTTGGTGTGAATGCAGCACACTTCAAATTCAACAGACTTCAGAAAGTCACCTGATACATGACAGTTGTCTTATACAAACAGTTAGTTCAGTTATTTCTTAATTCTTGCTTAGAATGGAGCAGATCCAGGATTATCTTTGGGAGAGGGTGCACCATCTTCAGGAGGGATTGCACTATCATATAAATTGGAAACTGCTGAGAGGATATTTTGTAAAAACATAGGGATAAAAGGACTCAGTCATCTCATGAGGGGTGCGCACCCCCTGCACCCCTCCCCTAAATCTACCCCTGTAGAACCCATTCATCTATTCAGCATTACTGACAAGAATCATATTTTGAAATACATAATTTATAAAATAATACAGCTTAACTTGTACTAGTTAGTTCATCACATTATTATGACTTTGAAATTAAGTCAATATTATATGAGTACAACATCTTTAATATCCTATAATGAAACAAAAGTTTAGCTTGTGTGGTGATGATGACAAAATTTGGGTGATGGCATTGACACACTAGTAGGGCAATTTAGCAAACACGATGCAATGTTAAAGTGTATATGATGATGTTTTTAATTTGTTTGAATGATAACCATTGACGTTGCCAACATCAAGAAGAAGATGGGAAAACAAGCAAAATGGTGTCCTGAATATTGCATCATGATGTTGTCATGGTATTCATGCAATGCACAAATTTAATAAATTTGTCATCTAACATCTTGTTTTGTCTTGCGTCATGTTTGCTAAATCACTCTAACTTACTAATGTTTCACTATAATCATTGATAAAAGCTGCTTTAAGCAGGGTTTTCATTATCTTTTTGAATAAGCCTCTGAGTGATTGAAGTAGGTGTCTGTGTCCCAAATGGGGCCAAACATATTTATTAAGTAAGACACAAAATAACCGGCAGTAAGAGGTAAAATAGGCGGCGCTATACTGCCAGTAGCCACCTATTATTGAAACTCCTGCTTTAAGGTGTTCTTCATATACATGTAGCTGTAATGTGGATCTTGTGTCTTACATCCAGGGGAGCTAATTGAATAATCAAGCTAAGAGAAAAGGTGTCTCTATACACTTTATTTTACTTAATATGTTGTTCTATTTTAAGCACAATTTTTGTTATAGGTTGAATATATGTTTTTCATTATAAGAATTCATTTTACTTTTTTTAGGAAACTTTACACCGATATGATTTTGAAAAGGTTAGAATTTTGAAATTGTATACATGATGCAATTACTTTTGGTTTGTGTTATTTAATCTTTCAAATATGAAACTGAAACATAAAAAGAAAACTTTTTAAAATCTAAAGATAAGCTTGAAATTGGTAACTGGCCCAGTAGCAAAGAAGCTGCTAACTCAGATACATTAATGTGATGTTTGAAGGAATCAAATTAAATGAGAATGCCAATCAAGGTAAAGTAGTACTAACAGTAAAGAAAGTCAACCTTAACTTTTACATTGTAAATGTACATCTACATTTTGGAGTTAACAAAGTTGTTTAAACTCAACTTACATTTAGCTATTTGCTGAAGAATCATTTGAAGTTGAGCAACACTTATGATAAACTATAGAACAATTATTAATTTTGTTAGTATCCTGTTCATAGGTTAGGATAAAATGATACAATATAAACCATTTAATTTACTTATTAATAAAATTTATTTGATGACAATAAACAGTTCATAATAAAGTGCAGTTTATGTAATTCTTGGTTTACAAGCATTCCCCAGAGAATGTAGCGACAAAAGACGTACATGTATGGTTGCCGTGTTGGTGTTCTTGACAAAAGAAAATCAAGATAAAAACCACCAACATGTTTGCCAAGTCTTTTCTTCAATTCTCTCTCCTGGGAATGGTTGCAAACCAAGAATACAACTGTGGAAAAGTAAATGTAGTAATTATTTGCTATATGCTTGAAGTAATATGTAATATGTTTGTAGGTTTGTCATGCATTGAGTGACATAATTTTACATCAAGTCATTAGCTGTTGATAAATTGATAAATCAATAAATGTTTTATTGAAAAACTTTATAAATTTATTTTCTATAAATATTCTATTTTTATAACATTTTGCTTATTACAATGTTTTTTTTTGAGTAGCCAATGATTTCACCATTTGAATGGCTCTCTTTGAAAGTAACCTAAATGACTTTTTGATGGATGTCCAGACATTGATTTTTTAACATAGGAAGTTAATTGATACCGTCTTATACCATTGGAAAAATATCATCAAAAAAGTCACTTAGGCCATTTTCACAGGGAACCCTTCATTTATTTTAATGACTGTCTTAAAAAGTCAAGTCGATGTTGAAGTGTCTCACTCTAATCTTAAATCTTTCCAAAGCTGACTTCATAAACCTGCAATAATAATTGTAAAACCTCATTATAGTACACGTTTTGTAAACATTTAAGCCCCTGAATAAGTTCTCTATCTGTCATACACCAAATTGAAATATGGCAAAAAATTTGAATAACTATTGTTTTATACTGACTAGCCTCTCATTCATGTGAAAACGCTTTTGTGTTTCCACGTGAACACGAGGCCTGCTGGTCAGTCCAAAACAATTATAGTTAATTCAAATTTGCCGCCATATTTTGATTTGGTCAATATTAATTGTTATTAAATTAACTTTCTAGGGACAAAAGAAAGACCAGATGGCTGAACTTGAAAGACAAATTGAGGAAATGAATAATGAGCAGCGTATCTTGGCCAATAAAGCATCAAAATCACATGAAGATTTACTCAGTAAGATACGCAAGGTATGTAAATTCCATCATTGTTTTTTGTGTGCTTAGGAAGGGTGTCTTACATTGGTGCACTATCAACTCCTTCAACAATATTTAGCTATGTTCTATCCCAGGGCCTTGTTCTGTAAAGTTTACATTAACATGCAAGGGTGTACATTAAGGGTGCATAATTAGGAGATTGAGAGGTGTGGCACATTATTTGACATGTGCTGTGGCCATAATTTTGAGCTATTTTTAAACCTGTCTTGCATCTACCAGCAACGTGTGCTGTATCTACATTTTGAATGTACATTTGAAATGACCAAATGAATAGACTTTGAAACCTACTAAAAATAAGCCAAGTGGAGGCTAACATGTTGGCACCCAAAGGTATTTTAACAAGGGGTGCTTGGAGCCTCAGTTGAGTGGGTTATGTGCTTCTGATTCCCAACCAGGAATACAGTGAGCAATAAATTTGTTATGTCCACAGGCAGAGGCTGATATGGATGATGGTATTCTTTGGGAACAAAGAAAACTTGATGCTTTGAGACAAAACAGAAACTCTGCCCTTGCTGCAGGTAAGTTTGTATTACTGGTCTTACTGGTTTTACTGGTTTTACTGGTCTTACTGGTTTTACTGGTATTGGATTGGTCGTACTGGTTTTACTGGTATTGGATTGGTCGTACTGGTTTTACTGGTATTGGATGGGTCTTACTGATTTTCCTTGTATTGGATTGGTCTTATTGGTCCTATTCAAACGATTGTTAGCATGTGAGCTGTACAAGTTCAGTTCCACAAACTGGCAAGACACAACTTTGAGCATACTCCTATTTTGAAATTTCTTAATACACTACGTGCAACATGATGCCACACAATATAACCTTTTATAGTAATACTACGTCCATCTGGCTTGAAAATGAAAAAGGTTAACTCCACACATTGCCAGAGTATAAGTCAATGTAACATATATGGTTGTTGTGCTCAACAGTTGCCAGTTGGGGCACAATGCAATTCTACTGTTGCTTGCTCCATGTACATGTTGCAAGAAAAAGTTGGCATTGTGATTGCTGACCTTAAATGTTCTTTGCGACTTGACTTTTTAGACTTCATCAAAAGTTCTCACTAGGGTTAATCATGTTAAGACTAGCTTTTTCCACTTTAATTACAGAGAAAATTGACACAAGAGATGACTCTGACTCAATGTTATACCTTTTGTTTTATTTCAGACGAACTTCTACAGAACGACCTAGTGGCAATGATTCTTCAAGAACACGAAAAGTATGTATCTTAAGGTGGCTCGACCCAATTTTCAAGTAGAGCTACCAATCGTCTTTGAGTGAAAACTATTTTTTCATGAGCAGTCTAATAGTAAATTACATATTACATTCTTATCAGACAAAGATCAAAGTTTATGATGACGTATGTTATATGGAGATCGGCGCTATTATGGCGACGCCTTAAAAGAATTCCCCTTTTTACACATTCTCGAGTTTAATGAGTTCTAGGCTTATTCTTGAAAAATGCTCTTGTGATCTTGTAGTTAACATCATTGCCTTTAGCTCTAGCGAATTAAATCAAATTCTGAGAGAGCGTTTTCGAAATATCATCGATGAGAGATTTTAACTGCAAAAATCGAGCGTAAACAAAACAACTTTTTAAATCTCCTACAATTAAAAAGAAAGTAGCACATCTAAGTTAATTTTTCATCTCAAATTGTTGTAAAGATATCAAATTTGGCTACTGAAAGAGACGAGAGAAATCACATTAATTGATATTGAGAAAAGTGAGCCGAACTCATGTATATGGACATGCTGAATTTGCTTCTGTTGCCCAAATTTCGCTCTATTGTTACATAAACTGCAATACTTAAAGATCCCTTCGATAAATATTGTTTAAAAATTAGTATGGTTTAGTTTAGGTAATAGTTGATATGATATAGCGTTTTCAAATTCATTGAATCATTTTACGGCTGTAAAATATTAGCCTCAAATCAGTATATTTTTCAGCCGGATACAGTGGTCGACAACTCATTGATGCATGATGTAGCTCTTTTGTTTTAGTTTGTCGTGTTTTCATGCATTCCAACACTTGGTGCAAATTACGGAACGCTTCATTACCTTCCGAGCACTCTTCCGAAATATGGTAATTGCTAAAACTAAATATACATAAGAATGCCAAAAAGGAAAGAAACTTTTTGTCACACAACTGCAGATGGAAACTCGTCAAAAGCAGAATCATGGGGAGACAAAGTAAAAATAGAATGATGTGCTGACATGCTGCAAAGAAATGTACAGTTAAAAAGTTTCTTTCTAGCGATTACCATATCTCGGAAGAGTGATCGGAAAGTATTGAAACGTTCCGCAATTTGCATCAGGTGCTAGAATGCACGAAAACATGACAAACTAAAACAAAGGAGCTACATCATGCATTAATGAGCTGTCGACCACTGTATCCGGCTGAAAAATATACTGATTTGAGGCTAATATTTTACAGCCGTAAAATGATTCAATGAATTTGAAAACGCTATATCATATCAACTATTACCTAAACTAAACCATACTAATTTTTAAACAATATTTATCGAAGGGATCTTTAAGTATTGCAGTTTATGTAACAATAGAGCGAAATTTGGGCAACAGAAGCAAATTCAGCATGTCCATATACATGAGTTCGGCTCACTTTTCTCAATATCAATTAATGTGATTTCTCTCGTCTCTTTCGGCAGCCAAATTTGATATCTTTATAACAATTTGAGATGAAAAATTAACTTAGATGTGCTACTTTCTTTTTAATTGTAGGAGATTTAAAAAGTTGTTTTGTTTACGCTCGATTTTTGCAGTTAAAATCTCTCATCGATGATATTTCGAAAACGCTCTCTCAGAATTTGATTTAATTCGCTAGAGCTAAAGGCAATGAAGTTAACTACAAGATCACAAGAGCATTTTTCAAGAATAAGCCTAGAACTCATTAAACTCGAGAATGTGTAAAAAGGGGAATTCTTTTAAGGCGTCGCCATAATAGCGCCGATCTCCATATAACATACGTCATCATAAACTTTGATCTTTGTCTGGTAAGGGCGTAATATGTAATTTACTATCAGACTGCTCATGAACACACAGTTTTCACTCAAAGACGACTGGTAGCTCTACTTGAAAATTGGGTCGAGCCACCTTAATTGTATCATTCTTGACTTAAAAGTATGTCAGTGCAGGGGCGGGTCCAGGATTTTCCAAAGGGGGTGTCCCAAATAGGCATCTTGAGAGATGACGTCGCATCGCCTCCTAACAATGGAATCTGATGACGTCATCTCGTATGGCGCTAGGGGGGCACCCCCTGGATCCGCCCCTGCAGTGTATGTAGGCCAGTGCCTTGCTGTCTTGCTGTACCCGTCATAACTTACAATGTTGCGTCTTTCATATTTTTTCCCAGAGAGAATAACAAAGAGGCAATTTTAGATGAAATGGAAAGGCAAAGGTAAAATATAACTGTTCCAAAGAACGTAGTCAGTCTGAGATCTGAATCTGAATCTGAGCGAGAAGGAAGAAAATTGTTGGTACGAACTAGAAATGAATTACTATACATAAAATGATAGGAGCTTAAATGGATGGTAATACGCGTGTTTAAATATAAAAGCCTAGCCTCGTTCTAATTATTCTTTTCAGTTTTAGATTCAGATGCAGATTCAAATTCAAACCTTTGGCCATCAACGTCAATAATCAAAAAAAAAAAAAAAAAAAAATAATAATAATAATAATAAAAATAAAAATAAATAAATTAATTAATTAATTAATTTAAAAAAAATTATGTTGAAGGCTCTTTGTTTTGTCGTTAGAATTGAACTTGACCATCTAGTTGAAGTCACTACAGAAGAAGCAGAAAAACTGCGAAAAGAAGAAGTAATAGGTACATGTGAAAATATTATCTTTCTCTTGATTGTTTTCATCTCTTTGTCTTTTTCTGTCCGTCTTTCTCCCTAGAGTTATCTGTCTCAGTTTTGTCTGTCTGTCCGTCCGTCTCCATCTGCCTACCTGCCTGCTTGTCTGTCTGTCTGTCTGTCTGTCTTTGTAGTTTGAAATCTCGTTCTATTCTTTCCATTGATATGTTTGCCTTGTTTTAACCCATTTGGTATTTTTCTTTTCTGTTCAACCAGCATCAATGGCAAAATTGCTTGCATCTCGTGAGACGCAAGATCGTTTGGTGCGTGAATACCAGTCTTCTCGTGAAAACATCGCTAAACAGGCGATAAAAAGGTGACTAAATTGACATTATTTTAACCATAGACTATCCTGGGTTCCAGGGGTTTATCGTCTCGTCCTGACGTTCGTTTGGTTAATAGGAGAACCTGACTCGCTAAAGAAAGCAAACAAAAAACCCTGGAGCCCAGGGTAACCATAGATTACCACTACTATGAATCCAGTTATTCGCCAAAAAACGTTATAAAAGCATTGTAGCGCTATCATAGTCACAGTAATTGTTATCTTATGGCCCCCTCCATCGACCCTCCACCCTTGCAAATGTTGGGTGAAACGATACATGGAGTGACATGTAGAGTAGATTTTGGCTTGGGCTAGCTCAGAAGTAGATTTTGGCTTGGGCTCAGATTTTGACTTGCGCTCTCCGTTTTAGTTACCTTGATTTTCTATTTGTTTGCAGTGAAGCTGAAGCTAACACGTATGTGTTAGACCTGCTAACAGAACAAGACAAAGACAAAGAAGCCTTGCAGACACGACTCTCCAAGGAGGTTAGTGAGGCATACCACGTTCTGGGCCGTTATTGGAGGCACCATTGGGAATGTAATTTTGTATCCGTAAGACAGTCAACTCCCGTTATGGCGGACACCCTTGGGAGCGTAAAATTTTTTGTATCCGTAAGACAGTCAACTCCCGTTATGGCGGACACCCTTGGGAGCGTAAAATTTTTTGTATCTGTAAGACAGTCAACTCCCGTTATGGCGGACACCCTCTGGACCCTAATTTTGTGTCCGTAATACCGACAGTCCGTATAAGCGAGAGTTATTTCGTAATGTTTGTAATTTGCATTAATAATTTAATTGTTCGTATTAGTGAGGTGTCCGAATCAGCCAGGTTATCGCAAGCCGAAAGTTGACTGATGTACATGTTTCAAGAGTATGTTTAAATACTGACAAATGTCTTTGTCGTTTTAGGCGTTGGCTCAAATGCATGCCATACAAGCCTTACAGTTACAGCAAGATAGAAAGCACTGTCGTATAAAGGGCCAGGTTCGGCTCATTTTATTTACTTATATTATTTTCTACTCAAATGGCATCCAATTCCCTCACAAGAATGCTTGATTTGCTGTTCTCAAATTCGTGAATAATTTATTTTCTAAACCTCCAAGCAGAACTCTAAATATTAGTGCTTTAGTCTCATTTTATAATTATTCCAATTTCTTCAGTCTAGAATCTGAACGATTTTTGCTTATCCCATAAATGACAGTCCTGTTACCATTATATTATTAGTTGTTGACTCAAGAGACGTCACAAACCTGCTGATTTCTATCCTTTGCTTTCTGTTAGATTAAAATACTTGAGGACCAACTTGCGCAGTTAACTGTGATAGAGATCGATAAACGAGAAGAAAGACAAGAGAACGAAAAGGTTTGATATGAGATCATACAAGTTAACTAATACTGTTAGAACTATTGTGGGTGTGTGCGCAGTAGATCTGAGAACTATTTCAACCCACTCCACCTTAACAATGTTGCTTTGAAAAATTTGAAACCCACAACTCTGAAATCAATCGGACATTATATAATAATTGGTATATTACGCGCGCTCTGATTGGTCGAGAACCGTGTGTGATTAAAGCACACACACATAGATAACGTCATTGAATCTTACGCGCGCTCTGATTGGTTGAAATGTTTCTATTTTCCCGTACTGTAATAGATGCATAAAAGTGGTGAGAACAACAGTCATGCCACTCGACGTCGCAACGTGGCGTACTTTTTGCTCTCACCACATTCTGACGTCATCTGTGCATCTATTAGAGTACAGACGCACGGAGAAATGAATGTATTTGTTAAGACCTTACCTGACCAAAAACAATGTGTGGGGGTCGGGGAATCAAATCGCAAAGGCACTATTGTTAATTATACATAATGATTGGTATATACTACATAATGATTGGTATATTACGTGCGCTCTGATTGGTCGAGAACCGTGTGTGACTGCAGTACACACGCACAGATGACGTCACAGATAATGCACAGAAGACGTCAGAATGTTCTGACTGAGAAAAACAGTCACGCCACTCGACTTCGTCTCGTGAAGGACGTTTTTGTTCTCACCACATTCTGACGTCATCTGTGCATCTATTAGAGCAAAGACGCACGGAAAAAATTACGTTTATTTGTTGTAAAGTACGAATGTAGAAATAGAAAACGAGGCAGCGTGCTATGTTGAGTGATAGAAGCACGCGGGAATTGTAAGAAGACGAGAGAAGTGTTAGGAGTAGCACGAGGCGTAAGCACTGCTGCCGAGTTTTCTATTTCTTTTATAAAATAAAATTGAAGTTTTATTTTCTTTTTTCGTTGGAGAAAGTTTGAAAATGTGCGCGCGCGTTCTGTGTGTTCTCATAGAGAACGCGCGACACGCGTCCTTTGGCCAATCAGAGCGCGCGTTATATCGTAGTTATTTTATAAAACACTATGAATGACACCGAGTGCCAACGAATATTGGCAGCAATATTTGACTTGTTGTTTGGTTAGGGTGCATGACCTTACATTGTTCCTCTGCAGGTTGCTCTACAAGAAATGCGTGGTCGACTTTCTAGTGTACTTGGTCAGTTAATCCTTGAGCAAGAAAAGCGAGAAAAACAACTCATGGACAGATTGGTGAGAATTTGTAATTGATTTGTTATTTAAAAGTCTTTATATCCATTTTTTGGTGCGCCCGCATAAATTGTTGGTCTCTGATTAGCTCAACTTACTGATGGCAAAAATTAGTAAAGTAGAACCCCACTTTACGACCGTCCCGTTAAAGCGAACACCGCGCTATTACGGCCACCTCATTTTGGCTGGCAACTAGAGATCACACTAAATATTTTGTACAAATACCCCGTTAATACGGCCATACTGTTAATACGGCCAGTTATTTTTGGCCTATGGATGGCCGTATTAACGAGGTTTCGCTATAGATCAGCATTCTAGCGCGCAAAGACGTTTATATATTTGAGCATTCATGAGTGTTTATTACACAAACTAAGACTTTGTGTGATATGACCTAAAAGAAGGTGTGGGGACTGGCTGGTCATGCATGCATTCCAGCCCTACATTGTAACGTGACATTTCAACAATGGTCTTGTTTTCGTAGGTTGAGATGGAAGAAAAACGCGTATCAGATGTGGAAGATTATTGGTTGATACAATATCAACGCTTATTGGACAATAAACCAGCTAGCTTGTTAGAAAAGGTAAAAGATATGAGCTGTTAACTCAAACACGATTGGAAGGGGCTTTCATTTATCATGATTTGGGGAAAGGAGTGCGGCAAAATTGTCTGGATGGGTGGGTGGATGTGGGGTTATGTTATTTTAGAAAGTATCTTTGGGGTCTGATTTTTTCAAAAGCCCTGTAGTGTAGGGAAGTTTGGTCGAAGCATTGGATGAATTATGGGTGAATTTCAGGGGTGGGTTGTCAAAAGTTTGCTCTCCATAGATGTAGGCTAGCCTCCTCCGCAGGCGTCTTCATAATCTAAGAATTTGAATTTTTACGTATCTTGGGTTTCTTGTGTTGCTGGTAGAGAGGTACTAGGCGCTAATTAGGTTTTAGATCGAACAGGAAATTCCACAGGAATCCCACCGGAATCGCAAAGAGATTTAGAGAAGAGATTTAGAGAATATTAGAGATGCCTGCGGAGGAGGCTAGATGGGGGCTAGGACTTTTTTGCAGTCACATCCAGTGATTTTGTCAACCCACCCCATGCCCTAATAAATGAAAGTCCCCTAATTTCCTTTCGTGTAAACTGTAAGGAATGCGACCCAGAAGTGATAGAGGTTCTTCAAGAGGCCAACGCAGAAGACTACTTAGCCTTGTTTGCTAGACACCGTATAACGTGGAAAATGCTGAAGAATATGTCAATTGAAGAACTCAAAGAGGTATGTCAATGAACCTGGTTTATTGTTAAAAATAAGGAACCTAAGATTGAAACTTAATTGTGGCACACTACACCGCGTTTTTTAAAAAATGTGGGAAGGGTATATGGTAACTATGGACCTACAATCCTGGACATAAATGTTAAGAAAAAAATGGTATTAGTATGTCCAATTGAAATTGAAGGCTCTCACACCACGATACTGTAAAGTTGCTGCCCCCTACCCCCCGGAACAATGTTGCAGGCGGACTCAAGCATCTGGGCCCTCGGACGTACAACATTGTGCAGGGTGGGGTGGGGGGTGGGGAGATTTTGGTACCCAATGTAGGGTGACGTACGCATTTCTTTCAAAACCACAAAATTCTTAACCCTTTTTGTCCAAGATTGTAGGATAAAAACTTGTGGCACACCACACTGTTTGGTTTATCAGAACACAAAAATTGGTATAGTAGTGTAGTGTGATGAGAACTATGGACCTAGGATGGAAACTTGTGAAACACCCAAATGATTTTATTGACAAAAGTGTGCAGAACTGATTATTTAGCGGCCGTTATAGAGCGAACAAACTGTATTTTGATGATGTACTTATGAAAACTTTTTCAGATGGGTATTCGTGAGATGGGGGTACGTAAGGCAATTCTTGAAGTAGTCGAGAACCGAGAACAAATGGATAGAAAAGCTCAAGAAAAAGAAAAGGAAATTGAAAAGGCGCCACCTACGGTAAACATTGTAACCAAAATATTGAGTATTTTTGTTATAGTTAGTCTGAGATAAATCCTGTTTTCTTTGAGTCGGTTATATCAGAGAACCTGCTGTGTCAAACAAACGCGCCAGTTTTCCAGTTTATTTCAGTGACTAACTATAGACCCTTTGCATAAATCTACTTTTCATATGCAGAAGCATTCTAAGCCTCACTTTGACTCAGCTAAACAATGGGTCATTCGGTAATTCTTTTGTCTTACTGAGCCAGATCGAGGCTAGTGGTGTATCTGCAGTAGATGCAAAGGGTATGTAGATTAACTCAGTGGTACTCCTCTTTCTGGACTTAATAATGTGTTGCATCGGTCTAGAGTTCGAGATCGCGGGCTTCGCTTATGTACTAAGCGAGAGAGAAGTTCATGAACAATTTTATTAAAGGTTTTGCGACTGCCGTCTATTATTAGGAGCCAGGTCCCAGTCGTCCCGTCCCATCAGCGCCACCAGCTGAAATTCCAGTGCTACGGCCTACGGGAGCAGCAGTGTATAGCGAATGTGTTGTTTGTCTGGACAAAAGGGTAGGTAGACTATTACCTGCGTCATCACCATCATCATCATCATCATCGTTAGAGCAGTTTTCTTTTGCCTGTAAAAAAGTCATGTTGTGTTGAGCAGTGTCTCAGCGTTCTGATTGGATAATGCATCAACGTTAACCAATCAAAACAGATGACACACTAGCCTACGTGGCTGGCTTGAGGGGAAGGGAAAGGGGAGGGAGAGGGTGAGGGGGAAGGAGAAGGAAAGAAAGGAAGGATGAGGCTCCCCTTTCCTTTCCTTTCCCCTCCTCTTTAGTCTTCCTCTCCCTCTCCCTTTCCCTCCCCTCCCTCCCTCCACTAGAGCCTATGTAGGTTATCGAGACACAGCAATACACGACGACGGATTTTTTTCAAAATCATGCGAAAACTCTATCATCCATCATCATCAGAATCACCTTAAATCCACCGATAATTATCATCTTCTATACATCACCATCATAACTACATATTACACAATCTCTCGTTATTATATTCTGACAGTTTTTCGTGCGTTTCTAGTCTGATGTTGTCCTGCTTAATTGTGGTCATGTTTGCTGTTGTTACGAATGCTCGGCACCTCTTCAGTCCTGCCCAATATGTCGCAGTCAAGTGATACAGCGAGTCAAGATTTACTTGGCCTGAGTTTTTAACCATAAATTTTAACCCGCCAATCAAGGGATGTATATTTCTTGGAAAATCAATTGAACACCTCCGATGTATAAAACTCGCGCTGATCAAGTCCACTGTGGTGACGTCAACCGGAAGACATGCAGTATAAATAGTTTTCTGTTTCCACAGGGAGCTCATGCGTGATGTCTGAGAATTAGGGTTCTATAACTGATACTCGGTTTGAAAAACAACAGTGATGAAACAAATGAGTTGAGAAAAGCTGTCATTTTTCGCGAAAGATCTTGAAGCACGTAGGGATGGTAACTGCATATTGCTGGATTGCAATTGACGTCACAGCAGTCATCTTGATTTAAGAATCGGAACCCGTCTTAGACATGAGGCTATAATGCCATTGCATATGTATTACAGGCATTAATGAAATATCTAATCTTTAATTGTAGGCATATTTAGTAATAGACCGTTTCAGGGAGGGGGGCTGGTGCAAAAAGGGGGCCCACATTTTACGCTCACTCTGTAAGAATGTTATGTATGTATGTATGTAGAAAGGGGGAGAGGCCATCAAAAATTGAGCAGTTACCTTTTTCATTTAAACCAGACCCCCAACCCCCTTAAATAATGACCGGTTCCTAACATCCGTTCAACCGTTGTACAGTAGCCATTTTCACTCGACAAAATTGTAGATAGTGGTTAATTTAGTGTAAGCTGTGTCCAGCCAAGGAATTTCTTGGGACCGCGATGCTCTCCCCCTTGTATCGTGGGAGCACGAAACCTCACGTCTGGAAACTGAGTTTACTATAATAGTGGATTGCTAAACCCGTATCGTGGGTGTTCACCGTAAAATTGTTCGCGAACGAATCCAGCCTTTTCCTCGTGTTTCCAAGCGTGTGCATTTGAATGTCGACGTTGACGAGACAAATTCAAAATAATTGACAGGAAATTTCTAAAAGATCGTCCAATTAAGTTAATCTCAAGAAATGAAGATTACTTTGTCTTTAGCCGACAATGGCCCATGATGAGAAAAATTGTAAGGGCTACGGCCGCTTTGGAAACAATATTACGTTGCCCCACCCATAATGTATCCGTATCAGTTTCTGCAATCCATAGTTAATTGTGTATAATTAATAGACCTTTGCCCGCTTACGACCTAGAACTGTTGTTCAAGTCGGTTCAGGTCTAGTAGACAAAAAATTACTGTACAACAAATAGATACTAAAAATTGAAATTCAACTTCGATGCAAGAGCAAGTGTGACTCAGGTGGTTGGAAGGGGGGGGGGGGGGGTAAAGTATGCACCGTCGGCCTTACGTTCATTAGACTTACAAGTTGCCGACGGGAAATAAGGTTGCTTCGCGGGCATCGAAGCGTCATAAAAAGGTGTGTTTGGCTTTCATGCAGATTGAATGTATGTGTAAGTTTGCTCTAAATTATGATAGGAAAAAGGAAGAACGAAATATTGATAAAATTAGACCCTGTTATCTGGAACTTAACAATTAAATAGTTTAAGATCAATCTTGGAGAAATTTATCACTAATCTAGTGCATTTTATCATCATATCATTCATAATAATTTTCATTCTCCATTAGCTTGCGTAGCCTGCACTTTTGGAAGAGGAAAGGGGAGAGGAAATAGAAGGGAGTGCATCCATTCTTTCCCTTCCTCTTCCCTTTTCCCTTTCCTACCCAAAAGACGACGGCTCTCAGGCTATCTTTATTTAGAGGAAGAGTCTAATACTTCAATATTCTTATTTGAAGGCTCTGGAAGTCTTCGTGTACGTAATTAAGATGTTTTTGGTTGTTATACGTCCTCTTATTGACCTAAAAACTGCGTAGTGTCGTCAATCGTATGTAACTGAATAAGAAGACGTAGAACAAGAAACTGTCATTTAGACATTATATTCACTAGGAATTCTGCAATGCATAATAAAGAATTGTATGCACCTTATATTTCGTTGTACTGCTTGCTGCATTGGTATGCAAGTTTTTGCGGATAGGGGTGCAGACAAGCTTCATGTACATTGGAAACGGCAGAAAAGTTCAGGAGGCCCGCGCTTTTTCGTGCTAGAAATTGCACGTTTAGTACAGCAAATTAACGCTAAATGACTCACGTATTTGCCGTCTAGTCTGCCGTTTCTCGTGTTGGTGGACGTGAAACGTTGCTCTGCTCCGTATTTGGCAGTTGTTGCGCGCGCGTAAGGATGGGAACGAACCGAAACCGTATGAGTGGGGTTCCTGTGATATTTTGAGCCGAGTAAAACTCAACACTACGTACGCCTACATTCTATTTGGTCAGCTGCATTACCCATTTGCAAAAAGAAAGAAAATTTTTCATTTATATTTAGAAAATCTCGTCACAAATTACGCTGTTTGTCCTTATACTTTACCTCTATTTGCCCTCATATCTAAACCACAGTATCTTTATACAATGCACTTCAAGCTAAACTCGGTTTTACGTGGCCATGAACTCGATGTACGTGCTGTTTGCCGGGCAGTGTTTCCCGAAGGAGGGATTCTGACAGCTAGTCGTGATAGAACTGCTCGAGTTTGGGTTCAAGATGGGCAAAACTACACTGAAGGACACGTATTGGCTGGTCACCAGAACTTTATTGCTGCTGTTTGTACGTTGCCTCCTTCAGATAACCATCCGCATGGTAAGTATTCACTGATTAGATTTCTTACCTTTCAAGCTTTACTGTATACTGTCAGCTCCAATGACAAAGCAAAAATCAAGAATGTGTTTTTGTGTTGCTTCACGGTTTTACTGAAATTGATTGATTGAATGTATACCTCTCTTTATAGCTGAAAGTGGCTCACTTGACATCAATTAGAGCTGTAGTTGAACAAAATTACAATAACTTTATTTATATTTTTTCAAACATGCACACACGAGATACTGTAGAGAGAGAGAGAGGGGAGTAGTGAGAGAGAGAGTGAAAGATAACAAATTTAGTGGAACAATACGTGCAGTGATTCTATCTCATATCAATTTTAGAGTCACTGCCGATATAGGCACTGACAATAATGTAAAGTCTGAAAGATGTATTGTGTTCGGTGACCTAATAATGGTATGGATTGAGCTGCATGAGTCAACTATACCAAGGATTGACTTCTTTTATCATCTTTTCAGGTCTGATAGCTACAGGTGGCCATGACAACAATATACTTGTTTGGACCCTAGATTCCTTAGGTTTGCACTGTAATTGTAATAAATTTATTTTATTGTAATGAATTTGTTATGGTTTGTAATTACTTTTGATTTGACAAGTTTCAAGCCAGTTTCATTATTATTTTCTTTTGAATATATTATTGATGAACTCATATACAATATTGACAATAACATGTGGCAGCAAAAATTTCAAACCAATTTTAAAATTTTCAAACTATAAAATATAATTGCAAACCACAACATTATATAATTCACATGAATGTATTGCAGATTTATATTAATAATTAATACAGGTTTTTAATTCAATATATAGAACCGCTATATACTCTAACTGGTCATACTGGTGCCGTATGTAGTTTGGTTGCTGGCAAGTTTGGTACCTTACTCTCTGGATCATGGGACAAGTATGTATTGACAACATCGTCATAATTATAATGATGATGATGATGATGCCAGTGGTCTTTTAAAAGGCTATTTTTACCCACTGCATACAGTGTACATTAGCATGATTACTTTTTAGATTGCATTATGTTTGCTATATCTTGTGTGTAAAGTACTTAGTTGTTATATACTAGGCTGCTTTAATCTTGTGCCTTATTAGCTATAAATGTTGAGCAATAATATTGATCATAAATTCTTTCTTTTGGAAGTCAACATAGCAGTAGGCAATTTGCGTAAATAGCATCATTTTGCTATGCACACTGTAACTACACCAGAACTACACCTGATAATTATTAATTAACATACTATTAATAGTTATTATATATTATTTGTTTATACTCCCATTATAGCACAGCTAGGGTTTGGATCAAAAATAAGTGCGTCATGACTCTTAAAGGCCATGAAGCTGCTGTATGGGCTGTTGAACTTATGCCTGATCATGGACTAATGCTAACAGGTAGTTCCTTGCATTCTTAAATCTGCCATTAAATTGTAAGATAATAATAAACTTCTTTTACAGTGCATACATGTATCTTCCAGATCAGATAATGAGCAGATTTAGCAATCATGTTGACAGTGAGATCATGAAAATATCATTAACATAAATATAGGTTATTTGTTGACTAACCAGATAATACAGCTGTGTATTTTTGAGTCACGCTGTATTTTGGCGAGCCTTTAGGTGAGCCAAAATGCAGGTGACAATTAAGTAAAAATTCACAGCTGTATTCCCTGGTTAATCGACCAATAACATAATTTATTATACAATTCTGCAAAAATCAATACAAATGATGTTATTTTTATTGCCAATTTTGGCTTTGATTAGCGCGCGGCTTCACACCGGGAAGCCATTCAAATGTTACTAACCTAATATGGTCTCATATTTTTTGCATTCTTGTGTATATTACATGCATTCTTTTGAGAATTGTATAATAATTATATTGTTTATTACATGACTGTTGTTTTAAACACAGGGTCTGCTGATAAAACTATTAAAATGTGGAGGGCTGGTTCATGTGAGAAAACATTCTCAGGCCACACAGACTGTGTAAGAGGACTGGCTATTTTGTCTTTGTTGGAATTTTTGTCCTGTTCTAATGATTGGTAAGTGTTATCGAACATATGATCACAATAAATTATTTGTAAAAATTTTATTCATTGATTCAGTCATAATTTTTTGTTTTGTTTTTTGTCACACATTAACTGTGTGACACTTGCTCCCCATGGCCACCCAACATAACTTTACTAGTTAGCCAATCAGAGATCAGTAGTTTGATTCACATTCTCACTAGCATAGTAGTAATAATTGACCTTTCCTTCAATTTTCATGCTTTTCAAATTGTCTAAGTATCATAACAATAGTAAAATAATAAAAATAATAAAGTTTATACAAAACCATCCAAGGGACCTTAATTTGGAGAGATGTTAGCCTACATGGTGGATCTGGGGGATTAGGGAGGAGGAGAGGGGATTGGGGAGGACGGAAAAAGGGAGGGGAGGAGAGGAGAAGAAGGAGTCCTCTTACACAATCTGTGTGGTCTTTCTCCTCCCCCTCCCCTCCCCCCATCCATTTTCCCTTCCTCCCCAATCCCCTCTCCTTCTCCCCAATCCCCTAGAGCAGTCATGTAGGCTAGAGAAGATGTACATGTAGCTTCTACATGCTGAACTTATTAATTTGTAAAGAAGTTAATTATTGGGTGGCCATGGTTGAATGCATCACACAGTTAAGTCTCTTTTCTTATTTTAGCTTGTGGACAGGCTCTGGGAGAATGGAGAGGAGGGGAAATGAAAGAAAGAAATGTGCCTCAAGCCTGTTCAGAGGCTATTAATATTTAAAAAAAAATGTTATAAGTTTTTTGTTAATTAAAATTAACAATTTTCAACATCATCAAAATCCCATCCCATTGTTACTTTCACTTTCTCATTTTTTCACTTTATTTGTTTGCAGTACAATAAGAAGATGGATAACAACAGGAGAGTGTCTACAAGTCTACACTGGTCATACAGCCTTTATTTATGGGTAAGACTTCTCCCTATCCTCCCAATAATAAGTTTACACATACTAAAATTGTTTGATTTTTTTCTCTTTCAGTGTCGCTGTATTCCCTAATGACAGTGGTAGATTTGCTTCTGTGGGAGAAGACAGAACACTGCGTATATGGGAAGGTTTGTAGAACTGCTTTAAATGGGGTACACCTAGAAATAGGAATAAGGATTTCAGTATAGGCATCACCAACAGCTATGCAAATTGCTACTAACAGTATATGCCTCATTTGTACCATAAGATAGTATGCTTGAAAGGGGGGGGGGAGGGGGTGCTTGAAAGCAGTTGGATGAAGTTACATTAAGCAGCTCTTTAATGGTTGGTTAATCAATGAGAAGTAGTGATTTCGTACATTAACCTTCAGTGGTATATATTGTTGAATATTGTTGTGTGAGGATATCAATGGTCTTTTTGAAAAGTTTTTGCATAATATATTTACTTTATGATGAAATGAATTAATTGAGAGAATTTAGATTTCAGATAAGAAGTAACGTTGTTTATGAATAGAAGCTACAACACAGTTGATGTAATATATTCATAACAATACAATGAACAACACATAATAGCAATGGAAAGAACGACAATATAGAACACAATAGATTTTATGAATATATTACATCAACTGCGTGCTATGTAAGGTTCTCCCTTTTTGAAATAGACCCTTATCACGCTAGCGTGACATTATAAGATATTTGATTTATCGGAAAAAGAAGTTTACTATAAAATTGGTCACAATGATTATAGTAAAATTGCAAAGTTTCATAAAGATTGGCCTCCAACTGACGAAGAAATGAATTTTTGAAAGTAAGCATTTTTACAAAGAAATGTACTGTGGACGTGCATCGCATGCACGCCCAGCCTCGTTATCAGGCTAGACACATACATTTCTTTGCAAAAATTTTCACCAAATGCTTACATTTAAAAATTCATATCTTCGTCAGTTTAAGGGCAATCTTTACGAAACTTTGCAACTTTACTATTTTCAATGTGACAAATTTGATAGTAAACTCCTTTTCCCGATAAATCAAATATTCTATTATGTCACGCTAGCGTGAGAAGGGTCTATTGAAGGTGTGAGGTACAAATTTGAATAATCCTTTGAAATGGCCTTGCAGCCTCGACTGAATGCTTTATATTTGACCAGTAAACCGATGTACGGGAAGTGGTCAATATACGCTCTGCCTCGGGACATTTTGGTAACCCCTCCCACTGATATCAAAGTATAAAGAGGAATCGGAAATGACTGAGGAAATTATATATTTTTCAATTTTCAAATAAAATAATAAAGTACTTGGAAATTTCCCCCCACCAAGCTGGGTGCGCCTGGAATTACCCGCTACAAGCTGGGCTGAGAAACAGCATGTCTCTTGCATGGAAAAGGAGTTCTTAAAAACATCTTAAATTATTGATATTAAAAGGAAAGCATACTTTGACAGTTGTGTATGCGTTTCCTCCCGCTGAATAAGCGCCTCCCTCAAATAAGCGCCTCTCCCAAATAAGCGCCCCGTTTTAGACGTGAAAAATTTAATAAGCGCCGGGGCGCTTATTCGAGTAAATACGGTAAGCAAAATCCTGCAATATTTTGTTGCCTGTATTACCGCACCTTTTTGTTACTCTGTAGCTCAAACGTCACTGCTTGTTTGTTGCTCTTCAAGACAAAAACAAATGTAGGCATGAAACGTTGTTTTAGTACATGTGGTTCATATCACAAATTTGTGTCTGTTTTTGTTGTAGTGATGGGGTAGCTAGGGTTTTCACAAGTGATCCTGATAGATTTGCTTCACCAGACGAAATCAAGGTTGGTTTAGATATATGATACATTTATTAACTTATATAGCGCGAATATCAATTGGGATATTTTCATCCGCGATGGTGATATGAATGATTATGAGAAAGTAAAGGGATTGAAGGGTTGAAAGGATTGTTATGACACTAATTGATTGATGCTAACTTTGATTGTTTCAGTTGTTTGAACAAGAAGTAGCTAGTCATGCAATACCAGCTCAAGCAAGGTCAGACATTAAAGATTTATGTGATTATATCTGTTAGAATAATTATTAGGGGAATTTCCAACAACTTAATCCACAAAAATCTTATTTTACAACACTTGATACTAATCTCGCGATCTGATTGGTTGATTAGAGTGTGTCAATAAGAGGACAGACACACTGCTGACGCGTTTCAGCGCGCGCTAGTTCTGTTGCCCCGTTTGAAAAGGATTTTTTAACTTTTATCTCAAATAATTGTTGTAAAAAACGAATTGAAGATGGTTTTTCATTGTCTGTCCTCTTATTGACACACTCTTGACGTCATAAAATGTTCAAAACTTTGCAGTGAAAACACTCGCTGCGCTCGTGATTCCACTTGAGTTTTGAACATTTTATGATGTCAAGAGTGTGTCAATAAGAGGACAGACAACTCAAAACCATCTTCAATTTGTTAAATGTTGAATGGCTGTTGACTGGCTGTTGAATGGTTGTTAAACAGCCGTTTAGTGGTCATTTAACACTAGTTGTTAATGGCTATTGAATCCATGGCTGTTACATTTTCAATGGATCAGATTGTTGGAAATTACCAGTTATCAGATGTGAGTTTTGTATTTCATAGTACTATTATGTTGCTTTGATATGTCTATTAAATTTTTATAAATGTGCTTCCTTCATGATGAACAGTGGACAAATTGGTGACATTAAACTTGAACAGCTTCCAGGACCAGAGGCTTTACTAAGACCAGGTACATTAATTAATTGATATGATATGAAATAATAAACCTTTATTTTAACACAATGATAATTGAAGCTTATAGCTTGAATGTGGGGTCGTGCATAATTAATGTAGAAGCATTATTCAAACAATCATTGTGTTCACATTTGTCCAGATGTCTTGAATAACTCAAGTTGACCAATTTTTAAAAATCAATATCCATATTAAAATCTTAGTGAACTTCCTGGTTGATTACCTTCAGGTACATCACCTTGAGCTGGCTATTGAGTGTAATTTGTCTTGTTAACTGGATTTTTATTAATTTGATTAATATTAGGTAAAAGAAGTGGTCAGACAATTATGGTAAGGAGAGGACAAACAGTGGAATGTAATCAGGTACACTATGTTACTTTATCAGTAAAGGTGCTGATACATGGTGCAATTTTTCTTGCAATGCAATGCTGTTGCGTTGCAAGTTGCAGAAGAGATTACACGTCGTGTAACACCCTTCTCTGCAAATTGCAATGCAATGTTGCTCTCTGCAAATTGCAATGCAATGTTGCAGGTTACAGAAGTTGAACGAGCATCTACTATTCACAATGCTACGAAGCAAGTTGCAGTGTGTAACATCTATCTAGCAACCTGCAATGCAAATTATGTTACAAATGACCAATTAGAACGCCGTAACCGCTGACTTATCTGATTTTATCAAAGACCAAGAAAAAGTTGCATTGCAAGTTGTGAGCATCTAAGATCTCACCAGCAACATGCAATGCTATGCTTTCATCAGCATTGCATTGCAAGTTGCAAGAAAAATTATTGCACATTGCAACACTGAGCACCTTAAGGCATAGCAATATAATTAACCTGGTAGTGAATTGACCAGTTCCTAAATTTGCTTGAATGACCAAAGAGCAATTATATTAGATTCAAAATGAGGCCAGGGTATTCAAAAAACATTTAAATATATAGATTTGAAAGCCTCAGCCTGATCAACTTCAATCTATTGTTATGTGATCAATCAGGTGAATCTGGGAAATATCTATTGATCATAGTTTTTATTTCTAAGTTATTTTCTTGCATTTTTAGTGGAATGAAATGGAAGGAAAATGGGAAAAAGTAAGTACTTCATGACTGTAGAAGCTACAAGTTGAACATAATTGTACTTTACAGGCTGAGTGATACAACTTGATGATTGCTAATTATTGTGATTCAATCAATCTTTGTTTGTTAAACCACATAAAATGTTATTACAGGTTGGTGAGGTAGTTGGTGCTCCTGGCACAACAACCACTAGTGCTGGTAATAAATCCATGTATAAAGGAAAGGTCAGTATATTATACAATTATTATTATGCGAATGTACAGGTATATAAGTGTGCCTCCACATGTATATTAATTTTCTTTATTTTTTGAAATGTTATTTTTTTATTCAACAGGAATATGATATCGTCTTTAATGTGGAAATTCAGGAAGGAAAGCCCCCACTAAAGCTTCCTTTTAACTATGGAGGTACTACTGTCTTCATTGTATACTGTATCTAATCCTCTCTCTATATACTGTACATTATAACATCCTTTTGCTCTACTCCCATGTTAGAGGGTTCTCCCCCTCTCAATCTCCTATACTCATGTGGTGACATTCCACTTCCCTTCCAACCCATACATTTAATGCTGTCTTCCTAAAAGGAGTACAATATAATAACTTCATTTTTCTCCATCAGATGATCCTTGGGTTGCCGCTCATAATTTCCTGGCAGACAATGACTTAAGTCAGCTGTTTTTAGATCAAGTTGTAGACTTTATTATTAAAAATACAAAGGATGTCACTATTGGTCAGGCAGCTCCTACAGCCAGTGACCCATTTACAGGTATTTTTGTTTTGGGCTTCCTGTGTTGAGCATGTTATTATAGTTTGGGCTTCCTGTGTTGAATATTTCGGACTGCTTGCACCTGATTGGGTCGTCATACATGTATGTGTGAGTGCCCAGATTTACATAAACTGAAATACACCTGTAGGAAATGGCACCCAACTGTGAATCCCACTTCAACCTTCGTTAACTTAATCAAATACTCTATTAGATGCACAGATGATGTCAAAATGTGGTGAGAACAAAAAGTATGCAACGAGACAAAGTTGAGTGGCCTGACTGTTGGTCTCACCACATTTTGATGTGTTCTGTGCATCTTTTAGAGTACAGACTCACAGAAAAATGAAATCTATTTGTTTTATATAATATTCATCGAAACATTTCAACAAATGAGAGCATGCATAACATTCAATGACGTCATCTATGCGTGTATACTGTAATCACACACATTTCTCAACCAATCAGAGCGCGTGCGTAATACGCCTATTATTATATACTATGAGTAATCAAGAAACCATAATACTAAGAGAGCGAAGCTCAGTATTGATGTCTGTGCCATGTTCGTGGCGGCTAAGGCTATTTTTAGTAATTTCGCCATCGCGCGCGCAAGGCCCTCAACCAATAGAATTTGCTTTTTGGCGTGCGCGCGGAAGGGACCGTTTGAATTCTATTGTTTAAGTGCCTTGCGCGCGCGATGGCGAAGTTACTAAAAATAGCCTTAGCCGCCACGAACATGGCACAGACATCAATACTGAGCTTCGCTCTCTTAGTATTATGGTCTCTTGGAGTAATATAATTATCTATTACTAGGTGGAGCTCGTTATGTGCCAGGATCAACCTCATCAGTAACAGGTGCTAACCAACCCTCAATGAATGGAGGAGGGGCAGCGGATCCATTCACAGGTAATTCATAGATCCACAATTTGCTTGAGTGAACATGAAACAATTGCGCAGTATTCCCACTGGAATATAGAATGTCCAACAAACATCGTAGATTTCAGAAAGATTTACCGCATTTACTGTATTTTCCTAACGTACTCATGAATCCATAAATTCCAAGACAGACATATAAAGTTTTCAGCAATCTATGTATATTCGTGCTGTATACCGAGAAAAATGTATTTGGCTTGTCGGACGTAGCAACAGTAACTAAGATGGAACACAATGGATTGTGTATCTACGAATAAGCACTTCTCTCTCATTATTGTGATTGTAACAATTTGGTCACGTGTTTTAGTTGTTCAGAATAGACCACGTTCGATATATTAACATTCTAGCATGACAGTGAGGCTTTCATGAATAAAACTATGGAAATACCACCTAACCATAAGAAAGCAAGTGGATACAATTTTGGAAATTCTATAGTAACGCCGCTGAGTTATGAACTAACTAATTTTCCAACCAAAATTCTGAAAATATGCCATTGGGTAGAGACGTCATTCATGGTAAATTCAGTTTATTCGTAACACTCATGGTACTCGGCAGTCATATTTTTGTATCTACATGACGTACCATCCGATCCAAGCCTCGCAGTCAAGTCAGAATTTTAAGATCTCGAACGTGACCTATTTGAGGTCCAGTACATTTAGTTCTCTCTCTCACTGCTATGGTTTGTTGAGTTGTCAGCTTTGTGCATTATTTACTCAAAGGTTCTTCCTGTTGGTTCTGTAGTTAACCCCACCCCACCCCACTTCACAAGAAACAATCTGTATGTTAGTAAAATGTGCATGGAATCATGAACATTGATATTGTTTCTGTTGCAGGCAGTGGTAGTTATCGACCATCCTATTCAAACACTTCACAGTCAGGACTGAATACTGGTGGAGCTGCTGACCCATTTACAGGTACCTCAATTTCTCTTAAAATATCAAGCAGACAGGTGGCGCTGATTTCAAGTGTTGTCTTTAAATGAACACTGCACAATTCATTTTTCTATTTTTAGGTGGTAATAGCTACAGACCTTCACCAGTTGCTACTATGAAGACCAGCAAATACTTTCCTAAGGTAACCTTGACGTAGCCATTCTCGTCCCCAGAGCCCATGGTGATACCGTCCAGCGGAAGGCATCGGGCTGGACGAGAATGTGACTTAGCCTCCTCCGCAGGCATCAGAGAGGGTTTCCTGTGGGTTTCCTTTGCTTTGTTCTTGGGCTTCCTGTTTAGGAGAAGTAAGAGGAGGGAGAATGGGGACAAGAGGGGAGGAGCAGTCCTCTCACTGTCAATAGAGCAGATTTCGTATGAGTGTGAAACGGACCGCGCCGTGCCGTGACCGTGTCAGTGCCGTGTTGTCTATAAAATCATTCGAAATTCATGCCGTGACCGTGCTGTGACCGTGCGGTGCCGTTTTCACAGTCATACGAAATCGACTCATTGATCGTTACAAAGGAGGAGGCTAATTGTGTCCGTTAGAGTAGATTTCGTATGAGCGTGAAACGGACCGTGCCGTGCTGTGACCGTGTCTGTGTCGTGTGAGCGAGCGGTTCCGTTTTCACAGTCATACCAAATCTACTCTAGTTTCTCCTCATTATACTGTTTCTTCTCACATCCTAGGATGACTATGTCTCATTCGACAATGCTAACAGTAAAGCTATACTTGGTAAAATCAAAGAACTGAATGCTTCTGTAGATCAGGTAATTTTCTTAACTTGACATATTTCAGTGCTGAAAGTACACACTACGACACAAACACAATGTAGAAATATCAATATTACACTCATAAAGACAACATGGACATGTAAGAAGGGTAACAAAATAAGTCGCAGGTGTGTCACAGCTCAACACGGGTATAGCGTGGATGTTTAAGGGAACAACACGGACGCAACGCGGACATGTCACGATATAACACGAACGCAGTGGCCGGGACATGTCACGGAAATCCGCGCATTAATGTAACGCCCATACAATGGGGGTAACACAAGAGCAACATAAAGCAACGTGAATATAAAATAAAACATGACATGATATGAAACAGTCTTTACACACACACACAAATCACGGACTATGGCAGGTTCAATCTTTTTTTCTTTCTTTCTTTGAATATGCGCAAATTTCTCAAGTAAAACTTATATTGCAGAGTCAGCAGTTTAGCGAGGAAGATTTACAACATCTCACAGGTAATATATGCAACTCATTTCCCCGTCTTCTATGCAAGAGGTCCGAGTTTGGTCGATTCCCAGTTTGACCTAACAATTATTTGGACTTCGTTCCTCTCTGTGTAGCTTTAAGTGGCTTTAAATACCCATAAAACGTAGCACTGATGGAGAGTGGGGGGTAGAAGGCACACACTTTGAACGTTTCATACACGAGCTCTTGGCTTGAGAGAATGGGACAATCACTCCCTTTGGTTTCGAAGTAAAATAAATTACAATATAATCTTGATTTATCGAGCCCTCAGTTTCTCGAACCTCTCGATAATTCGAACCAATTGTTTTTTCCACTTTGGATTTGTTTCATGAATATGGTGCGCATTTTGGTCGTCATTTTTCTTTGTTTTCCCTTAGTACGTCTGATAATTGTACTAGCACTTTCTTTCTCTTTCGTTTCACTGTAGTTTTACCCCCGATTTTTCCAACCTCTCAATTTCTCAAACCAATTTTCATTTCCCTTGGAGGACCGAGAACTCGGGATCATATACTCTACCTTAACCTTCATAAATGGATAAAACCCAGCATGGTGTATGAAAAAGTGGTTGTTTGATGGAGATGATAAGTCAAGTCATTTACTGTTAATTGTATCTTTATTTGCAGATCTCTTATCCATAGTAATTGACAGTAATAAACCGACTTCGCCAAGTGATAAGCAGCTACATTCTTTATTAAAGGGGCTAAACTGGCCACTCAATGTAGTATTTCCAGGTACCTTTGATACAGTTATTTTGCAATATCTTTCAATATTTAGAGCAAACAACTCTTTCTTGAAAGCCTTCATGGCGTGATGATTGGCTTTTTAATTTAATTATCAAGGGTAAAGAGGGGGCACTTGTTCGAGAGGAAGTTTATATTTAATCTGGGGAGGGGTGGGGGTGGGTGGGTGGGGTGCTTATTTCATTGGTAGAAAATACCTCCTTCCTAGAACTGGATCGAGGAAATAGCCAAAATTTAAATCATTTAAGGGCAAAACAGAGTACCAGAATGCTCATGAAGTACCGTTGATTTTGCAACAATGTTGTATTCGCTCGGCTATTATTATTGCAGTATTATTTACTCTTCACAAACTTTTTATCATCGGTCTCACGAAGCACAGGGGAGGGGAGGGTGCGCTTATGTAAAAAACGCAGTAGAGAGGGGGCGCGTTTTTGAAGGAATCATTATTCGCTTAGTGGTGCCTGCATCATCAAAGTGATATCTGTCCAAACTATGTTATTTGCATGAAGGCGTGACAGTGTTTACTTTTAAAGGGGGAGCCGAATCAAAATCTGTTCAACATCCAATTTAGCTGAAACTCTGTTGAAACTACACTGAAAGACTCTTAAAGAGCTGTTCAAAAACTGGTTAGTATGTTTTTCTGCAAATTCTATTGGTAAGTATTAGATTTTTATGAATCTTTAGAGGTATCAGTGAAGTCATACACTTCACACAAACCATTTAGTTCCATACATTTCCTTGTATTGAAATTATTCACACGTAAATGTTTCTACATTGAAGAACATGGTTCAGAAAATTGAACTCCTCAAGGTCTACAACAATGTAAGGAAAATCCTTCACCGACAAACTTTTTCAGTGTTAAAAGAATAAAATTGTTTAAGAAACACAAAATACAACGAATGTATATGGAGCTGAATGCTTAGGTTGAGTGTATGATGGTCACGTGAATGATTTTGATGTAGACCCCCTTTAATTTCCGGGCGCTTTTTGATGTTGCTTGCCTTTGATTGTCGCTTGCATTGTATTGCTGCGCTCTTTTAAACATACGCAAATCTGAAGGTCATATATGATGTGTCATGTATAATCCTGTACCAATATTTTTAAGGGTGTACTGACATATAAAAATGGTCCGTTGCTAGGGAAATTTGAAAATTCTATAAAATGTCACCAAATTGTCACATCGCTTTTATATTTTGTAGTTTGTCTTCCCTGAGGGAACTTTCGCATTTTATGACGCCATTGCATGACGTCAACATGTGACGTCATAGACACAGAAAAAAGCTATAATTTTTTTCAGCACTGTATATTTGAGAATTTAAAATGCATTATTTTAATCTTGAGACCAAGGTGCATAGAATCGAGCATGGGTTTTAAGAATGGTTTCCAAATAAACATTTTAGGATTTTTTGAACGTCAAAAATGAGCGACTTATGCCAATAACTTTCGCATTTCTTAATTTTTCGCAAATCCCATGCTCGGCTTTGAAGAAAAGGTTGTAAAGAATATAAATATTGAAAAAACACTTCCTTTTGATAAAACCTGCCAAAGATTATAGCTTTTTAAAGAAACCGGAAGTAAAGTGTCCCGCGCATGCTCAATAAGAACGAAAATGAGTCCTTTTTGTCAGGTGTGCGTTGCTCTACCGGAAGTCAAATGATTCCCGCCAAAAACGCGCGCGCGTGTGCCTATTCAATTTTGCCGGCCAAAAGAAGACCCTATTTTGCATAGCAACCGTTGCACAGTAACGATATATGTCAGTACACCCTTAACTCATTTTAAAGTGACATTTGTGAAAGTTGTTACTAAAATGTAATCTGTGTATTTGTTGTAGTACTGGATGTTCTTCGTCTAGCAATACGTCATCAAACAGTAGTTAGGTATTTCTTTGAACAACAAGATACAGAGAATATTATGGAGAAATTATTACAGTTAACAAGGTGGGAATGGATGAACTTTATTACGGTATACCTGACTGTAAATCCTTTATCAACAATATATTTCCTAATTATTGAATATTTGAGATAAACCGCGTGCGCTGATTGGCTGGCGACCGTGCTTTATCAGATGACAGACACATGGCTCGCACAAAAACGTTGACGGAAATATTTTATAAAAGCAATATAAAACGATCACTTATGTCTCTGTACTCGGCTATAAACACTCTGGAAGATGCAGAGCACTCGAAAAGAGAAAGAGAAACACTTGGCTACGCCTCGTTTTCCTAAGTTTGCTTTTCTTGTGATCTCTCACTATGTTTATATCACCGTACAGAGACATGCGCGCGCGTGTATATTTCTTATAGATAATTACAATGAATACAAAAATTTGAATGAAGTAAATCCTACTTAGAATAACTATGGTCACTATGGTGCTAATCTAGCTGAGTAACAATATAAGATCATGTCGAAAAATAGAAAAAGCGCGCGCGCGCGTGCTGTTTGCAGATTTAGAGCACACGGGGACTGATTGAGAACACGAGAGAAGCGTAGCCAAGTGTTCTAATCAGCACTCAACAGCGGACAAGTTTTCTGTTTCTTTATAAATTGCAATTACTTTTTTAAGGCAAGCGCAGCTTTCAATTTTCTACCTTACAACGCGCCAAACGGTTTCTTTGACCAATCAGAGCGCGCGTTATATCAGTGTTATTGTATAAACTTATAGAGAGACGAAGTCAGGCAGCGATCATATAACTAAGCGTCTGTCTTGCATTGATCTACAGACCAGACAGTCCTGTCCCTAATGTACTACTGGCCTTTAGAACATTTGCTAATTTATTCTCATCAGTAATTGGTTGCTCATCGTTGGTAAAATACAGAGAAAAGGTAAGCTGTTCCTTCTGGCCTTGTGTGACGATTTCTCGAGAAAACAACACCTTCCTTCCTTCCTTCCTTCCTTCCTTCCTTCCTTCCTTCCTTCCTTCCTTCCTTCCTTCCTTCCTTCCTTCCTTGTTTCCTAGCTTGCTTCCTTGCTTCCTTCCTTCCTTGTTTCCTTCCTTGCTTCCTTGCTTCCTTGCTTCCTTGCTTCCTTGCTTGCTTGCTTGCTTGCTTGCTTGCTTGCTTCCTTGCTTCCTTGCTTCCTTGATTATTTTATAATCTTTAGACTGCGAGAAGTCCCACTTTTCCCCTCAGATGCAGCAAAAACGAGTTTTTAAGAATACCTTGTCGCGCGAAAAATAAGAGCTTCCACATTTTCCGTGTGATCAGGAATTCTTACAACTCATCTTTAACGAATCTAGTGGGAAAAGTGGCACTGCATGGTGTAATAATTTTAGCTGATAAATATTGATGCCTAAGTTTTGTTTCTTCTTTTTCAATTTACAGATAATCGAGGAAATGCAACCATGGATTTCATGTCCCAATAAAAATGTCAGAGTTTCATTATGTACAGTTTTACTAAAGTAAGTTGAACTGATTGGGCTTCCTGTGTGATCTAAAGGAAATTTATACGACTATTTACAACTTGTCCTTTCTCATCCCCGGCAAGATGACCTATATATGACCACTGAGCACAGAAGACCATTTTCAAGAAGAGCGCAAAAGCTGCCCGAACTACAAACTCTGCAAGAACCCTGAGCCAATGGGGCCCCCCAAATCAAACCCCAAGGGAAACCGCTGGCCGGAAGCACTCTGTTTTAACTTTGCCTAAATTACATTCAGGCCCAATAAATAGCAAAAATTCCAGCTAAAATCGTTGCATTGATGAAGGTTTTTGTATTTTCTGATCCGTCTTTCATTCATGGTGGCGAAGCTTACGTGAACTCGCTCAGTGATTGGTTGATTTGAAATAAGCTCCGCCCCCAAACTGTTTTACGGATCAGAAAAAAAACAATTCAGACCAAAATTCGTAATTTGATGGTCGCGATGCAACGATTTCGGCTCTAAACGGAAAACCAAGGATTTTGTACTATTTTGTTTAAGTTCAATTGTTTGCTGGTTTTAGCGTTTGCACTCAAATTTCAAAACCGATATAATGTTTTGCCATAGATCTGTGTTGGTGACATTCTACGGAATGTGGGACTTCTAGGGCGAAGGGAGGTTTTCTGCACCGTTTGCTGATTGTCTTCTGATTATTTTATAGTTACTCTGTTCTGTTACGGAAGCAACCAGACATGGAGGCTCAGACCCAGTGTCTGTCTATGCTAGTAGCCGTAAGTATCATGATAGCCTTTTGCAGGATTAGAATAAATGTAGACGGTGTCTACGGCTCAGTGACCTTTTTTTCACGTCTGGCAATGCGAGGGTGAGTAGTGATTCTCCCTGCGGGCGACCGTTTTCCGTTTACGTGAATGCAACACGTCAAATGCCTAAAGACCGTGGCTGAACTAAGAGAGCGGTGGTTGAAGTACGGATTATAGCACTCGTTGTTGATGGTGTTCATTTTTTATTTAGATTCTTCAAAACGAAGCTGATAACGAAGCACGATTTCGATCTCTTGTTGCTATTGGTAATCTGGTAAGTTGTAGAGTGTTTTGAATATATGACAGTCAGTGAAGTGTTTGCCTCTGTAAAACGCTAAGGATTATTATCCGTGCGCTAAAGTGCCTTCCAGGCAGCCCACGGTGCACTCTCTACCCCCTCTCTCCATCAGCGCGCCATCCCACAGGTCAAGATTTAAAGCCGCACTGAGCTTAGAGGAAAATTGGAGACAAGGATGTGAGATTCATGACGGATATACTTTGAATTTCAGATTTCTAGTAACGATAACAGTCTATCGTACGCACGGTCCCTGGATATCGAGGGGTTTCTAAAAACACTAGTCAACGTTAAAGACCCCGTGAAAGTAAGTGGGATAATACAATACGTTTTCTTTTGTTATCTAGAGTGAAAACTTCTTGCATAAATCATAATTATTATCACAATCACAAGTCAGCCTAGTCCAGACACCAAACTTTTTCGGTGTCTGATTGGTTCATGTAACGCATGCGCATGCAAGTTCTTCTGGACTCTGTTTTACCAAAGCGAAGCGGAGTAAAAAGAGGCCTGGGTCTGGACTAAAGTCAGCCATGATATGGTTCGGGTGGTGAAACTCGAAATGGGGTGTAATTGGGTCAGGCATTTTTATAAAAAAATAAATAGATAAATTAGCCACTTTTCTACCGTGAAGACTGGGTGAGGGTGGGGGTGGGTGGGTATAGGGGTGGTGGGGGTGGGTGGGTGAGTATAGGGGTGGGGCTGGGTGGGTATAGTGGCGGTGGGGGTGGGTGGATGAGTATAGGGTGGAGTGGGTGGGTATAGGGGTGGTGGGGTGGGTATAGGGATGGTGGGGTGGGTATAGGGATGGTGGTGGGAATGGGTAGGTATAGGGGTGGTAGGGGTAGGTATAGGGGTGGGTGTAGGTGTCGAGAGTGATAAGCGTGACATTGCTTGACATTGTGAACATTTGTAACTTGTAATCCGAGAGCGAAATGGGAGATGAGTGTTTTGAGGGTGTGTTGAAGAGAGGCTAGAAAGAGTACAGAAGTTAGTACGTTTCAATGTGATTTTGAGAATATAGAGATTGTGAAATCCAACTTATGTTGTGAAAACTTGTCACGACATAGGTTTAACTGGGTAGCTGGTAAGCTACCTACACTAGTACTTAGGTTTTGTCTGTCTGTCCGTCAGACGCCTCCGTGAACGGATCAGCACGAGTGAATTTTTGTATCAGAGGATGAGAGAAGGCACGTTTTCTAATTGTATGCGCACTATTGTTAGGTTGGTGACTGTGCGTCAATGGTCTTGTCTGTTGTATCAGGATAAATGTTGTAACTATATCCCATGACATCAATATCTCCTCATACACCATCAGAGGAGCGATACTCAAATCGGACGCTCTAAGGACCAGCTCTTACTGTTGGCCTTATGCAGTTGTTCGACTTAGAAAGTTTAGGTACAGAGAATTTTGGCTGGGACTTGGTAAAAGAGTTCGTCTTCCAGAATTGTTCCACCTGAGGGAGGCGGTTCAGCTGTAATTTCATGGATCAGAAATAACCTTGGACTTGGAGAGGGGAGGGGAGGTATTATAAGGGGTGTGGCAGGAAGAGAAAAGGCTGCAACACGAGATCGGAACAGGTCGTTGAGTAATTTTATTGTAATGATACTTGCTAAGTGTATACTTGATAATAATTTGTACTAATTCTAATCAGTTCGAAATTTTATTTATTGGTAATACATGTCTTTATTGTTCTAATTCTCAACAATTTTGTCTCTATTGCTATGTCGTCTTGCCTTGTCTTAGTTTTGGAAATATGTTTCCCGCAAATTAGAAATCACCAAAAGCAGCTTGGCGACCAATAGAGGCTTTGCATGATAACACGACAGCAGCGACCTTGGCATTCTTAGGGGGTGTTTACATGACACTAGGATCATCCTAGCAGGCGAATCATCCTACCTGCTATACATTTACTGCATTCTGTTTAGTAGGATGATCCTAGTGCCCGAAGTTAAGACACAAATTTCCATGTAAACAGAGTGCAGTAAATATATAGCAGGTAGGATGATTCGCCTGCTAGGATGATCCTAGTGCAATGTAAACACCCCCTAAAAAAATCCAGGGATATTTTTTTGTCGCTCGTTTCTCGCTCCAAAAACAAAATAGCCCTGGGAATAGTCTGTTCAAAAACTTGTTCCGGAAGTCAAAATTTAGTATGACGCCATCTTGATGGTTATTGTTTTTTGTCTATAATACTAGATGCTGATTGGTCGACCAATCAGAAACGAGAGAAAAATTAACTTCCGGAAAAACTCTGACAGACAACGTTCCCAGGGATAGAGCTAGAGTAGCCTGGGGACAAGGCTAGACGCCATCTTGGATGGTAAGAACAAAATATGTTCCTCCTGAGGATTGAAACGGAAAGTTTTTCATTTTTTAGCCCATCAAATGTCTCGAACAGTGTTTGGTAAGGGTTATGTTTGGATCTTACATGAAATATTAACCTTTGGGATTCTTTCTGTTATAAAATAAATTTGTTTCTACTAACATGGCCGCTGTCACGTGACCGTGCAAGGCATCTAGGATATTCTTTTATAGAAGTAAATATTTGGACCTCGTTTTGACGAAAATATTTTCCAACAATTAAATACCATTATTACTCAAATCAAATAGATGTTTGTAGGTTGGGATTAACTTCATTTGGATAGATTTATTACATTTACTTTCTTTTACCGATCCTCAGGGTAACATCTAAAACGCTCATTAAAGTCGATGAAGTAAATCTATCCAAATAATACCATTATTACTGTTATTTTTTTACCCCTTACTAGTTTAGCAGTATATAATATTAATCCCTAAGCAATGTAAAACTAAGGAGGTTTGGCTAAGCTTTGTTCTTTGTTCGAGAAACGGGCCCTATGGCTCGGACAACTGACTACAAACCTGAATCCAGTCCATTTCACAACGATCAATACGGAGCCTTTTGCTCCTTTTTAGGGGAAGGTATGCCTTTTTGGAGGAAGGGGGAGGGGACTTTGTGTTCGTTTTAGGTGTGTATGTACGTGTGTGTTTTTCCTGGTGACTTTTGTGTGTGTTTTACAGAGTAGATTTCGTATGACTGTAAAACAGGCACCGCACGGTCACGGCACGGTTACGGCAGGAATTTCGAATGTTTTTATAGACATCACGGCAATGACACGGCACGGCACGACGCGGTCCGTTTCACACCCGTACGAAATTTGCTCTTGTCTCAGGCCATGTCCGCCGATGTTCCTCCATCAGTCTCCACGAAGAGTCCCTGTAGACTTTTTGATTTTAATGCAATACGTTGCCGTTTGGCAAGCTGTGAAGCCTACAAAATGATGTCAGTCTCCCCAAAGACTCCTTACGATCAAAGACCGCATCAGAAAGACGCTTTTTCTTCAAAACTGATGTTAAATCGAAGTTAGACATTCGTTTGTCGGCCGAACTACTACGTGGACGATTCCTCTCCCACAACGAACTCACCATCAGCTTACAGCACTTGACGAACTTCGGGTTCTTGAACGAGTACAGAAATGGGTTGAGTGCGCAGTTGGAATACCCAAGCAGTAGAAACACGGCATAGAGTTTCTCAGGTATTCCGTGAATGCACTCCTGACAGAAGCACATGACAAGGCTGAGAATAGTAAAGGGCAGCCAGCATATAAGAAACCCACAGACAATGAGCGAAACTGTTCTTGCAGCTTTTAGATTGTTCATGAAGACTTTCTGGTCAGCTGTAGTGCCTGTAGTTTTGTGCGCAGTAGAGTCGTTGTCAGGACCGTATAGAAATTTGTTTTTGCGATGTTGACGCGCTATTATGTAGATCTTGCCATATAGAAGTGTAGTAATCAACAGTGGAAGAATAAAGTTGATCAGCGAGCTGGTTGCGGAGTAGATGTAAGTTATGTTGAAAAGGCATTCGCCGTCCATCATATTGACTGGGTAGTGATTCCATCCCATGAATGGGATAACCGCAAAGGTTATCGAGTAGACCCAGATGATAAGTACCACAATTACTGCTCGTTTACGAGTCATAAATTGGTACTCACGAAATCTACTCATAGGATCGCTCAACGTCTTGTACCTGTCTAACCCTACAGCCATCAGGGTTAATATTGATATCGGCACGGTTGACAAGTAAATAGTGGCCCATATTTCACATAATAGGGTGCTATACTGCCATTTATTGTCATGTAAGAGAAGATCAAGGTCGAGAGACATTGCAATTGAAGCAGTCAGAACATCGCTTACTGCCAACGATAAAATAAAGAAGTTGGTCGTCAATTTCCTCAACGTTGGCCACCTACAGATGGTGAGGATAACCAAGGTATTACCTATAGTTGCTATGACGATGATGATGACGTAGAGGGCGCTGATTGGATACAGGAAATAAGGCTCGGTGCCATAGCTGACTGAGGAATACGTGGTGGCGTTTGATTGGTCAGATGTCATATTGATAATTGTTGGATATCAAACTTTCTGAAAGAAGCAAGCAACAGCGTAAATATGTATGGTGAAGCACAACGCGATTAACCTCGTTTTTCTTGTCCCGCCGGGCGTACTTAGAGGTTTTCATACTACAGAGTTCGTGCTACTCCTTAAACTCCTTGAAAACTCCTTCAATTTCATTTACGTTTTCAAGGGCGCTTGAATTTTAGAAATTCTGCCCAAACACCTTGAAAACTCCTTGAATTTATACTAGTACTTTTAGCAAAAAACATGAAGGACTCGAATGGGAAACATAGAAGTTCCCTTTTTTCTCTTACACGTAAGTGAGGGAAGAGGATGTCCTAGTATTTTCAGTAAAACCATTAGTAAAAATCGGGTAACACTACTCCTTGAAAAATCGTTTTGGGTCCTTGAATACTCCTTGAATTCTCCTGTAATTTTAAATTCATATCTCAGCACGAACCCTGTACTACTAGTAAAAACCTCACCAAATCGACCTCCTCCCTCAAATGAAGTTCAAGTTAGTGGGGTTTTCATATATAAGCCTGAGTCAATATTGCGCTTAACGACCCACCTTTGCTTACAACTTCTTAGGAATTCGCTTCGACAGAATTGAATCTTTACGATATCTTAGGGCTGGTTGACACTAGCGACATAAGCATAAGCGCAAGCAACACACGCAGACTCATGCTCAGTAGCGCATTTATCACTTAGGTGTGAGAAAAACACAAACTTCTAATGAGGAGTACGCTATTGAGTTTGCGTATGCTTAAGCTTATGTGGTGTGTGAACCGGCCCCTTAGGGCTTGTTTTCACGAGCGACGGAAGTAGAAGCAGAAGCAACATACGCATGCAGACTCAGTGTTGCATTTCTCACCTAGAGGCGAAAAAAGACAATTGACAGTGCATACTGAGTCTGCGTATGATCTTTCCGCTTCTGCTTCCGTTACCCATGAAAACCAGCCCTTAGCGACCGACTAGTTACGAATACTTCAATTATTAACGATATTGAGCGATGTTGTGATGAGTAAGCAAACAAACGTGAAGAAAACAGACTTGTTTTTAAGAACACCCTAACCGCGTTAAAGCACAATTTCAGTATAAATTCGTGCAGTCGGCCAATCGGTATTCGAGAACGAGTGTGCACTTAAATAAACTGGATGGTATTTTGAGCCTTGCCATCCACTCATGACCACTCACATATCTCGACAATTAATTAAAGTGCGGAAGATCGCTACACTCGTATGATGAGAGAAATCAGCATATATGAAACCACAAGAAATGAGATGATTTAAAGGTTTAGCATTCATTAGCCGACCTACGCAGTCCTTCTGTACCACTAGACTTCATAGACAAAGAGTGCTAAGAAATTTAATTTCGGAGAAACTAAAAAAAAAATCAATATCCAAATTTAACTTCAATGGAGTCTAAGATCAAGTGTTGATTTTTCACTTTTTATAAAGTTGGAACTCGTTTTGTCATTCCTCGTTTTTTTACCTTAATAATTAGCTCACTAAGCGAACTTTTTAAATATCTTATAAAAGATGATTTTTGAAGTCAAATTTATCAATTTGACAAATATGTATATATGTATCTAAACTCAATATTTCATTGAACAACATTGAAATATTCTTTGTATTTGACCTTTAAATCTGTCTATACGCGCAATAAATCTAGGCGAGGTAAAATTCATTACTGGTATTTACAGCTAAATTACGGTCCCTTAAATCTTAATTACCGCTTTCCGCATACCTTATGTATGAAATATTTGCATGATAGATTTTTTAAAAATCTTTCATTGCCACTTTATTCTATTTATTACGCGCTTTTGTCTGGTGATTACGAGCAAATATTATGTGTATTCTAGTGCTGAAAGTCTTCCGGACTGAAATTATTCTTGTATAGAATCTCAAAATGAGCCAGAGATACAGACATTTATTAGATATTCTTCCAGACACTTTGGCGCTTAAATCGAATGGATAGTGTGTTTCTTTTTCATGAAATTGTGATCTGAGAAAAAAACGTATGAAATTTCGGTTTGCTTCAGTTTATGACGGTTTGTGCTAAAAGCGAGGAAACTTAACTAAACACAATTTGACATGTCTAAATTCACTAAACTTATACAAGAAAATACATTAGGCGACTGCAATATGTCAAAATTAATGGCTTTTTACTAGATCTCAGATTGTCTTTACGTATTTTTTTTTCTTCTATTATCTCCGTTTTTAATATTGGTGTAATTTGATGTACATAATGTAATTGTATCGTTGGAATATCTAGATCTTATGATAAAAAGACAACTTTTTATTAATCGAAGTTAAGAAATGTCAACTGGTTGTCACAACATTGACTGTTTTTTTCCTGTGCCTTCATGTTAGAGGATGTTGATGGCAAAAATCTGAGGGCTTTTGATGACTAACTCGACAAATTTATCAAAATGTCTTTACTTTAAGTTATAAATCATTAAAACAACCCAGCTTTTCCGACAGTGCTATATCTATAATCGAACAAAATCTCGTTCTATCCTGTTCTAATTTTGTCAGACGTTAACTGAAAAGGGATGTTTACCAAGTACACCTCGTCCCTCAGGCGTAACGCAAAATTCTAAACACTAAGAACTAAGTGCGTAAAAAAGTCGTAAAACTTACCCATATGCATGAAATCATAAGAATGGCCTCCGGGGTGCCAAAAGTTTGTATTCTGCTACTGAAATCTTGCTCTGAGTTGTGCGTTAATTGAGGGCTTACGAATACACGACCTTTTTCTTCACTTAGTGATATCATATACAAAGTGGGCGTGGCCGTACAACCGATCGCACCTCAATTTTCAAGTTGCAAGACGACGGCTCTACGAATCCGTTTCTCCAGTGTACTCAATGTTGATTGGCGGGACCAGATTCAGTAAATCCGAGTGGCCCACGACCGAGGAGTCGAGAATTAGATTCGGTTCTGATCTATTCTCATTCTCGGAAAACTGATGAATAAAACAAATTTAAAGCATCCTATTGGTTTCGTGTTTTGAGGTTCTCAATTTTTTGTAATCAATTGCAAAATCTTGAAAATTAAGAGTTTTTCAAAAGAACTGAAATTGATTAATTTGTTTTAAGTTGAACTATTTTGAGGTAATCTAAAAAGAAAAGATAAGTTTTATTTCATTTAAAACCTCATTGGAACCATTTAAGAGTTAGAAAAATTAGTCTTGTAAAAATTATTGTCCGAAATCATTTAAATTTGGAAGCCATTTAAATGTTTGAAGTAATTTGACTTTGGAAGCCAGTTGAATGTTGGAAGCCAGTAAAATGTTTTATGTGCTAAACATTCAATTGGGGATTTTCTTTTACAGATAAATGAAAAGAAAAAAATCACTGTATGCCTTTTCATGAAGTATGTTTTTCGATAAACATTCTAAAGGTCAGTCAATTTTATAGTGGTTGAATGAATAAAGTGAAATATAGAACAATTATTTTCAATAAAGCGGTAATCGAAAGCCATTTAAATTGTTTGCATCTTCGCCTTTGCGGGAAACTCATATAATAACAAATAGCGTCTAATACTTTTTGCGGTGTTTACCACTTCAAAATATTCCTAAAATAAGACAAAGTATTCCTATAAACACTTGAATTTCAAAAGAAAAGTTAAAAATGAACTTAATATGATTTCGAATCGACTATTTTGGCTCTAATTTTCATTATGTAAAGTGGTTATTTACCATCGATCACAGTTAAGGATTTACATTCACTCTTTTTATAGATAAATGTAGTATTTGTTTTAATGGATCTGTGATTCCACTTTAAAATTTTTATCTCTTCTATCTGTGACAAATGTCTTTTCAATAACTGCTATGATATATCTTGAGAGGAATTGCACGAGAGAAACAAACAAATTATTGAAGCGACACAATGTATCAAAGAAAGATTTAAAAAATTAAGCTTGTTTACGTCAAATTTTGCAAAATGAATTTGCCAAAAGTTGTATTTGTCACTTTTTAATTTGATTTTAAGGCCCACTCTGGTTAAAACTAATAACTTTTTTCCAATTTCACGGAACATTCAATAACGTACCTCTAGGGACTTGCAGATGAAATCTTTCCTAATGGGGAGTTTTTCTCGAAAAAAATTGAACGATAATTGTAGTTATTTGTAGTTTAGCTTACCGATAAATATATTAGTAGCAGCATGGCTATGCTCTAGTTGCGTCTCCAGCAAGTTCATCAAGTAAATTCTGAACAGTAGTGAATCATATATCAACAAATCATCCTTACGCGTGCGTGATCCAACTGACGTCCCGGGAAGTGTGATTAACGTGATATAAGCGTGCAAAGAACGTGTTGTTTGTCGTTAATTGGAGGAAAGGAAGTGTTCTTTTTTAAAAGGATTATGAGCTTTTAAGAAATGCTTTGATATCGTGAAGATATTTTTACGCAGCTTAAACTTGCCAAATGTTTTTCTGGCAGCAAAAATGAACTTCCTGTACAATGCTATAGGTCGTTAGATTTCTCATATTCTTCCTTCCTATAAAATATTGAGCCCAATCCCTAAATTGATCAGTAAGGAAATCAGATAGCTTGGTGTAACGGATGGTAATCAGAGCAGGTTTAGAATACGATCCCAAGTATTGAATACAATACAATATAGTTGTGGTTATTCATGATATGTAATCTAAGTTGTACTTAGTAAGCCATTAATTGTATGTAATATGAAAAAAGAAATGAAATTTTGCATTTATATAGCGCAAATATCTATATGAATATAATCAAATGCGCTTAGAGTTTGTTAGTAGTAAGGACAGACTGTTGTACCGGGCGACAATCCCCTACTCTTTGCGAACAGTACAACAGGATCTTTTACGTCCACTATACAAGCAGGGCATAGAGTGAAAGCAGACGGGGCCTACGGTTTAACGCCCTTATCCGAGAAGACGTAATATAATTTTGTTGTAAATATGATAGAGGGATGAAATAAAACCAATGAAGGATCTGACTAGAGAGGAAAAAAGCTGAAAATTAAGAAGGGAAAAGATGGAAGGAAAGAAAATGTAAAAGAAACAAGTCTTCTTGAATTGAATTGAATTGGATTGAACTGAATTATGTTTTCCAGCAAATTTACAATAATCGTTATATTAAATATGTTTACAAAGACATATATACATATTGATTTTAGGATATTCAGATAGGCAAACAAACTATCTTGTACAGCCACTACCCTACGACAACCAAAAATGATAATTCTAGTCATGTTTCAAAAATGTAAAAAAACTGAATAATTGAAAAATGGGAAACTAAAAAAAACCTCGTAAAAAATGTTTCTGAACTTCCTTGTTTCTATCATTAGTATCATTCATCAAAGCCTGTTTGTCTCCTACCGAATTTAATCGCTTCCAATAAGCCACAAATATACTTCTTTATCCATCTGATGACTGATCACTTCCTGTGACTGAAAAACAAACTGTAGCCGATCATTTTGCTATTTTTAGTTCTTCGGAATATTCAAAGGTCAGGGCTAGAAGACCGGAACGGCAAGAGGGAGGGAAAGGAGTGGGCTGTACAAAATCAGTGTGTTTAAACAAATTTTTTATGTCGCGCGAGTTCAAGATTTCTTCATAAGATCACTTGATTAGTAAATCGACATATTATTTTTACTCCTTTTGGTAACTTAATTGCAATGGCATTTCTTTCGAACTTTTTCAGTTTATTCGATTGCTATTTTATCAATCCTATCAAGCCATTAGAATTAGTGATTGTTCAGTTGAATGTTATACCATTCAAATTTGATGTCAGAGACAAGTTCAATGTTTTTTACAACAATAAGTTTCTCGCTTTCTGATTGGTCGAGAACTGTGGTAAATATGAGTCCACACCAACGATTTTTCGTCATCGTTTTGATTTTGTGCGCGCGCTCGACTCGCGCACTCGCGCTCGAAGCTAGTGCGACGAGAAATTACTTCTCGAATTTGTGGTAAAAACAAGTTTACGATGGCTTTCCGTGATATGGACTTATATCTTATTTACCAACATTTTACGTCACACGTGGTCAAAATTAGTTATATATGGACTCACGAGGCGTCATATTGACCATGCGTGACGTAAATTGTTGGTAAATAAGATTCCATACCACGGAAAACATTCGTAAATTTAAATGAATGGAAAAATTCGTAAATTTGTTTTGAACACCCAGAACATCGTAAATTTGCACAGAACATTCAACTGGGTTCTTTAGATATTTTGCAGACAGAAAATTGATTTCAAAGCTCTTGGGTATTTGTCAGTTTCAAATAAAAATAATTCCTGTCTCAAAAATGAACGGGTGAAAACATGACATTACTTACTGAACATTAGCATGATATAAATCCAGCTTTGTATTTTCGCCCTGATAACATTATAGGGATTACATCCAACGGATAAAGCCGATCAAACTCTGACAAACTAAGATGAAATCTTGACGGAAATTGTTAGTATTGAGCCAACAAAGATTTTGTGTTTGATCCTGTTATTTGCTCAAGTTTCATATCATCTTTCTTTTTTTTATATCTTCCGTTTTTTTCAACAAAAATCGCGCAAACCAAACACTTCTGCAATACATTTGCGAGAACCTCAAAATAACGGCTACCCGGCCTTGTGACTTTTGTATAGTGGTCGTTTCATCGAGGATTCATTTACTGTGTTTATGGGACATTGAAGTGTTCGCCATAGAGACCACTTAATAGTCCAGTTTCCAGTTACTAGAGACTGCTGAACTTCCTGACAAAAACCGCATTTATATAGGGATAGCCTCCTTTTCAAGCAAGAACCATGGGAGTAAATTTTTCTGTTGTTCTTAACAAAACAAAAATTGAGTTTACTCCCATGGGCCTTGTTTGAAAAGGAGGCTATCCCTGTATAAATGCGCCTTTTATTTGTCAGGAAGTTCAGCGGTCTCTAGTAATTGGAAACTGGACTGTTGAGGAGAATTATATATGGTGAGGTTCCTCCGTATACATCAAAACCTTACCGTCTTGAATAATTCCCAAAAATGATCAATCAATCAATTCAATTCATCGTGGAGGTTCGAATTAATCAATGACTTTCTGTTATAGAAAATAGGTTTGTTTTCAATAAAGCGAGGTTTTGAGGCGACGAAGGTCGAGCTGGCAGGGTTTCGACGCCGATTTGAATGGTAACTAACTTAGCTGTTAACAAAAAAATGGTTTGGTTTATTAAACAATTTATGCATAAAATCTCAAAAGGCAAGCATGTGATAAATAGCCAAAATTGGTTTTCCTGCTTTAAAAGATTGGTAAGAGAGAAAAAATTAACTCAGAGTATCAAAGCGTATAACAACTAGGATATTTCGATGCAAATGATCTTTTTCAGCTAGACGTCAGATATTTACCTTCTGTAGCTTATAAGGCAATTATATTTTGTTCAATATTTATTCAAGCAAAGTGAGTATTTGCTCACTAGATAAACGAGTAAAAAAGCTGCATTGATAATAGAATAAGAGATTTTTTTACGTTCAAGCATTGGGCAACAATATAAAAACTATTCAGTTGAAGAATAACTGTTGTACAAAGCTAAAATTATTACTTTCAGAAAGTATAGGTTATTGGTAATAGAAGTGGTTTTGATTATAATAAAAGTTGGATAAAAGTGCTAATCCAAAGTGAAAATTTGAATCGAAAAGACTTTCTTTCGCTCAATTGCCGCATAAAATTCTTTACATTCAGCTTGAAAGTTGCTAAATTTGAATAAAAATACAGGATAATAACTTTGTATAATTCAAAAGACTGTTTTAAACAGGCATTGTACCCTAGTAGATCATTTCCTATCTGATAAAAACAGAATTTGAGTGTTAATCCAAAACGAAAATTTGAATTCAAATTTGCACAAGCAGCTAGGTTTTGGCACTTTTAGCCATTATTACTCGATATTGAAAAAAATCTCTTAATTTATAACAAAAAATAAAAATAAAAAAAAGCTGGAATAGAGAATACGAGAAAGGCAAATGTGAATAGAATTAAATGAAAGATTGGAAAGAGTTTGAAGAAATAAGAGATTGAAAAGGAAAATAGACTGACCCTTTCGGCCTTACGAACGCCCCAGGCAGTTGAGTGACGCACTGTTCTCAGGCTTCTGACCGGACGGCTTCTAATCATTCGTTTCTTCTCGATAAAATATCTTTACAAGTATTGCCTGGTATTGCTCCTTTGGTATGATTCTTTAAGCACTTTATACACATCGAAAGATTTGAAATAGAAAAGCTATTTCTGGAAAAGAAATAAGGATAGAAATAATAGGAAATGAAAAAAGGAAGAGAGATGACATTGTCAGATTAAAATTTGTGCCTCAGAAACGACTTGGCAATAAAAATAAATTCACAATTATGCTGAAAATCCTGGAATGATCATTGCGCACTAGCTGTCACAGGAGAATTGACAGTTAAAGACGATTAAAAAAACACTTCAACGATAATAAATTGAGACTCCAGGCTTGTACGTGTCACCACGTTCCATCATACCTCACGCACTTACTATTATTATTATTTTACGTGCTCGATAATTTCAAGGAAATTGCTTTTTAAACGTTCTGTTTATTCTTAGAAAACTTACGATTATGTAATCGATACTCGGACACCGAAACGTGAGCAAGTGCTGTACACCTTATTTAAAGGGGTTGCCATACCTTACTGACCGAAATGCATTCTGGTTTACACAATCATGGCAAAAAATGACCGCCCACCGGCCACGACTTTTATACTCTTATATAATGAATTCTTGAAGGAAACGCGAGCAAGTGCTGTACACCTTATTTAAAGGGGTTGCCATACCTTCACAGACCGAAATGCATTCTGGTTTAATTTACACAATCATGGCAAAAAATGATCGCGCACTGGCCACGACTTTTATACTCTTATATAATGAATTCTTGAAGGAAACGCGAGCAAGTGCTGTACACCTTATTTAAAGGGGTTGCCATACCTTCACAGACCGAAATGCATTCTGGTTTAATTTACACAATCATGGCAAAAAATGATCGCGCACTGGCCACGACTTTTATATTCTTATATAATGAATTCTTGAAGGAAATGTGAGCAAGTCCTGTACACCTTATTTAAAGAGGTTGTCACACATCTTTTTAAAACCAAAATCCATTGTGGTTTACTCATGATATGAAACCGAATTTCATTTTAGTTTTTGTTTAATCATTACAAATATATAAGCTCTGGTTTTATGAAGTGGAGTATAGCATGGTATATAATGTTGACAATTTGTATTGGTACGTATCAGTTTTACGTCTAAATGAGGGTAACCCCGAGAAAATGAGCCTGCTGTCATGGTTCACAGCGGTGCTTCCAGTGGAAATGAGTGTTACGCAACAGCAAATGAAGCTTAATAAAGTTCGATAACTTGATGGTGATTCTTCAAATGTTATGAAAACCAAGGGAGAAATGTGCCAACTAATGCAATCAGAAATATACAGCCTACAGCAATAATTTACTAATGCAATCGGAAGTTTTGCTATAATTCGACGAAGTCGGATTGAATAGGTTCAAAGACATTTCCTGTTCCTAATTAAGGGCGGCTTTACTTCCAAAAAGTCATTAGCGTCGAGAATTTTGAATTGATTGGTTTTTGGATGCGGTGGTAGAAGTGAGCGCCATGCTACAAGATTTCTTTCTTTCTTTCTTTCTTTCTTTCTTTCTTCCTTTTTTCTTTCTTTCTTTAATTATTTCTTTTCTTTTTTATTACTTTTTTTCTTTCTTTCCTTCTATTTTCTTTCTTTCATCCTTTCTTTCTTCCTTTTTTCTTTTTTTCTTTCTTTCTTTCTTCCTCTTTTTCTTTCTTTCTTTTTTCTTTGATTCCTTCTTTAATCCCTTCTTTCATTTTTTTTCTTTCTCTTTCATTAATTCACCAGATCTCCCATTCATGAATTCATTCATTCTTTTTCTTTCTTTTTTCTTCCTTTCTTATAAATTTAGCCTAAGATTTTGTCGTTTTAGCGGAGACTCCAAGTCGTGTAAGAGTAGCATAGCCGTCAGTCGTGAATCAATGTTTTAATTTTATAAGTTAGATTAAATGATAACATGTTTCAAAATTGATTCTTATCCTTATTTCCTAGTTCGTTAAGAGTTCACTTTTTTATAAAGATAATTTATCATCCTTTTTATCAGTCTTGTTTGTATAAATAACTACTTGTCTACTACGTAAAACTTCAAATATTGCCCTATTTTCTTTTGTGGATACTGATTTTGTGTCTTTTACATCATTATAATTATTTTTCTTAGTTAAATATTTCAATATCCTGTAAATATCTGACAACATGACGCAAATACCAACTTCTTTCAATTTACTGATATATTCACCTAAATATCACAAAGATCAGTTTAGAAGACAATCTGGCTTTTTTCAAAGGAAGCCGAAATTAAAACGCCTTAAGTTCCATGGGTAGACGAGAATAATTTGTTAGGGGTGTTCAAAGTTAACAGTTAATATCCCACCAACTCTTCAAATAAATCAGCTGTGCTTGAGGTACTAGTGTTACTGTTACCGAGTTTGAGATCAACGGCAGATTTCAAACACTTATCGATTACGAGTTCTGTTTGAATTTATCAATCTTAACATTTAATTTTTTTCATTTTTCGTGCATCTTATTATGATAGAGTACGTTTACATTGACTTCAATTCATCATGGTCTGAGTTCGTCGTGGGGCGAATTTTACACGATTTTCTGATTAGGAGTTTACGGAAAGCTGGAATTCACGTTAAAATGCGTCTTTTCTGCCAGGAATGATATGAAGTTATTTTCGTACCGCGCTGAAATTCGTTGCGTGACGAATTCAGTCGTGAAGAAATCAGATATGTAAACGGCGCACCCTAAATATACCAAGACGAAGAAATTTACTTACAAACAAACAAACAAACAAACAAACAAATATGAAAAATAAGCAAATAAATCTAAACAGGTTGACCAAAACGGCAGACAGGCAGAGATTAGGATAGTAGACCTGTAGCCAGAAATGCAACCGAAAAGAAAGCAGCTATGTTTTCGCCAACCTTGTGCCCGTTGATTTCATTATCTAAAGAAGCGTCTCTCGGTTTTAACTCTATATTGAAGTTGTTTTACCTTCAGAAATGATTATGCACGAACCTCGCTCTAATCACCAGAATCTCTCGCCTTTAGTCTTCGCTAGAGTACTCTGTTCTTGGACACCAGCTGTAGAAACTGCCCAAAATCTCCAAGCGTTGATTTTTCACTTCAACTTAAGACTTAGTTTCCAACCTCGTAAAACACCCACAGTCACGAGATTGGTTTTTTCTTTTATTTCTGCGTGACATTCGCCGGGCTACGATTGTACGAGCGTCTTGCTACCCACACATTACGCACCGAGGTGGAGCTAATGATATTGAAGACTGTGCTTATCAGATATTCAGTATCCTTTTGAAAAACGCCTTTTTCACTTCGAACCTGAAAAGCTGGGTATTTTACCTCAGGCATTGTTAAGATTGGTAGAGCATAGTTTTGTAGCAATAAATATGCATTAGAACTGCCCGATATATCGAACTTCAGAGCTCCGCTATCCCGAACACTTGTGGGGAGGGGGGAGGGGAGGGGCACCGTAGTATCTCATATTTCCCAAATGATTAAAAACAGATCCCTGTGTCTCGATCAAGTGAAAACCCCGCTATTTTGAAATCCAAGAAAATTAAAGAGGCCGCAAATACAGAACATGGCTATCTCAGACTCCCGACCTGATATATACTGTAGAACCTACGATCTCGGGGAAATAATATTTATAAAGACAGTACTACTGAAAATAACTATCATTATCGAAGTCTCATAGACAAGCAATAAAGTAGAACTCCATTATTTTACTTATCAAGGTACGTAAATCGTGATGTTGGAAAACAGCGCCAGAGGCCGCTTGCAGTAACTGAAGCCGTAAGCAGTCCTTCTAGCAATAGGTTCTTGTTTGGTTTGTAACCAATGTGTGCGTAATGAGTTAATTTTTTTTTCATTGAAAAAAAAAAACATGGTTTCGCCTACATTGAACCGCCTAGGCTTACTGACTACAAAAATGATACAAGAGACACTAAGGTTTATCGAGACGAGGGGGTGATCGACCCAAGATAGCTGACTTCTATATAAAAAATTTCATGAAAAATATTATGATATGAACCCTGCGGTATGAGGCATTGGCCATTTTTACATTAAAGAATACTCAATCAGCCGGCCACTCCTTTGTCGTTGTTTACGCTTGAAAACTAATGCTGATATCCCCACACAAACTTAGAAATAATCATCCGTAAACAAAGTATGATACTTAGTTAACAATATTTACTTGAAAATACTGCATTTACTTGGCAAAATCAACCGATGGAAGTGGATGCCGCTCTAGATGTCTCGGTATTTTTCTGGCCGACATAATGGCGGCTGGCAAGGATTCTTAAGAATGAGGGGAAGGACTATTTGGTTAAACGAACAAGTGTCTCAGACGACCAAACATCTGTGTGAAATCTTGACGGACTTAGTTTGAGACACACAAGTCCCGCGTCTGATTTTAAGTTTATTTGATCGTCGGTGAGACGATTCTTCTGTGTGTGTGTTCTTTTTTATTATTATTATTATTTTTTTTTTTATTTTTTGTGGTTGCTGGCAAGTAAAAACCGTAGCCATGTCATCGTGTAATGTGTATTTCGGGTTTCCCGAAGTCAGCCTGAGTTCAAAACGGAACTGAATAAACGAACTTAACTCAAACCTTAATGATTCTTTTACTTGATTTTCGCATTTATATAATGATATATTTCAAGAAATATCTTTTTTCTTTTATTTTTCGCCTGGACGAACATCGTTTAAAAATGGCTTTAATTCACACTAGTCGAACAAACTGTTGTACAGATATACTCGAAGAAAACTTGCTCTAGACTGTCAGTGAGGGATTTTAATTTTTTATAGTTTCGTCTTCTTGTACATGTACACGGACAAAATACTTTAACTTACATTATGAGAAGAACAAATCGTGAGGCCACTTGTCCGTCCGGCCAGACATCTGTCTGTCTAGTGTGATAATGTTCTATTTTTTGGTTTGTATAATGAATTTGAACAAGACGTTCACTCGGCGGGCTGTCGAAACTCCACGAATAGAAAAACCCTACGTATCATGATTTGAACGCCAACGCCCTCTGCGTAAAAACGATGCAATATGTTTGCTGCTAATATTTGTAAATGTAAAAATACATAGAGGATATTACACGGTGGCGCGAAAATGAATTTTATTTTCGAGTGGTGAAAGCAATATTTTACGAGCGAGCGCAGCGACTGACTGAGGCAAACTAAATTAAAAACATAAGAAACTGGCAGGAAGATTTTTTAGGACGCGCGCGTACATCCGGGACATTTGGTACATAATTTTTTCATATCTTCACTAACGAAAATATGGAAAATACGAATGTTTTAGTTTCCGGTAAAACACTATCCATATAATAAAGACGGTTATGTTTAGAATAATGTGATATCGCGAGATTTTATCTACTTTAATTAAATGTAGATGTAGATGCAAATATAGGGGTAGGCGCTTTCCGATGGGTGAAAATGGAACGTAATTGTTCTCTCTCTATTCTATTGAAAAACACGCCAAGAATCATTCACAACGTAAGCAATTATCTCTGATATTAACATCAGTCATCGCTTTTACCGCAAAGGAAAATCTCGATTTTCAAATACAATTGGCCAAAAAATAGCCAATGCGTTACCAAATAACGAGAAAGGTTGGCTATTGTACCAGTATCCCTGTGCTATTTAAGGAAGGCAGGTTTCAGAGGATCACTGTCAGAAATGCTCCGTATTGAGCAAAATACCTTTCCTAGTAAATGTAAATGTTTTTACCACAGGAATCCCAAACACGAGGGATTATCGTACAATTTTTTTGATAAAGACTACTCATAGAATCTTGCTATGAAATTAGAGACATAGAAAACAAACTTGCTCTCCTGAAACCCCGCACAGACTATATCTAATAAAAGCGTAGCATTAGCTACAGCGGGCCTGCCCAGCTCTGCGGAATAGCCTTCCACACCAAACGAGAGCGAGTCACTCTGTCTCTAATTTCAAACAAAGCATTAAACCGATTCTATCTACAAAGTACTCCCGCACGGCAAACATGTAAAACAGTTTAATACAATTTTTAAACTTTTTATATCATTATAAAGTTATATATTTGTAAGTACTGATGTTTTTACCGTGGCTAAATAAAGTTTCCAATTCCAATTCCAAATATTTTCTTAACGAGAAAATAGCTGTAAAGCAATAATCTTACTGTCTTGCGTATTCGCGCTAGATGGACATCTAGATTTAAGGAGTTCTCCTGTGTTATACTAGCTATGAAAACATTACAAACCTTTGCAAATACAGATCAGCACAATGGCACGGTGTTTGAAGAATCTGCTCGACAGCTGCCTAAGTCATGTCGCCTGTGTTGTACCATATAAACGCAACTCACTAACGTATAATTCATATCAAAATCAACATGTTGGCTTTAGTAGTACTGAGTATTGCTGTCCTTGGACCTTTAGCTGAAGGTATACATACTTATAATTATGGGATACGATTAAGCTTGCAAAGAAGGGTAAACTTTTAAGCAGGTTCTCTTTTTATCACATGAAAAATGGAGCGATACGAAAAGATACTATTTTTGACTGATACCTTTCCAATCGTTACAAAATGGGACGAGGCAAATTTTGAAAAACACAGCAAGTTTTTGGGTCCATGCAGACTTTGAGCAAGTCAATGTTTTCCCTTCATTCAGGTTTGGAGAACATGGCTCAGTTATCCGAAGGCGGGGTAGCAAATTTAAAGAAAACGATTCAGACTTTAACATGGGTTAGCACCAACCCGCTTTGGAACATATGGTCCCAGAATAATATACAATAGCTATAGTGTCCTTCTCATTGAACATGTAAGGAATTGAATTTGATTCTCGGATGGTTTATAGGACTCGATCTCACTAGTACTTTTTTTTGACACTCTCAGATAGATTGCTCGATAAGTATTAGCGAAGATTCGAGATCTGAATTGATATAGTAATTGACCGGAAAAAATGCTTCATGGGAAATGGATGGTAATAATGAGTTATCACATAGGGTGGATGGATAGTCACGGAAATACTATAGTACTCTTTACAACATTCTGTAACGCACTACAAATCGATATCAGTTAAAATAGATGAATTCTATTGTACTGGTTACGGCAACAAACATGACGGACTGTTTGATTTGACTGTTTGTACCCTTTGCAAAACTCCTACATTATACTGGGAGATAAAATATATATAACTGATATATCTATATATTAGAAAAGTTATTACTTAGGAAATTATCTCCCTTAGGGAAGGGAAATCAGTATTGTTTTTGTTTACCGGATTGAGAATTTTGATAATATGGCTAGCAAACATGCCGCTTATTGCATGTTATTGTACTTTTTCTTGAAACTTATTTTATATTAAACATGTTTTACCTTGCAAGAAAGGTGTGCAGGCAGGGTTTTGCAGTGCAAGGCTTGATGCGAAATTAAGATTCATTCTAAGAATTATAGTTTAAAATTCACCTGATAACTTGCACTTCGAATTTGTTTTGCATTTCTTATGAAAATTATTATAGACAAAAGGACAAATAATGGACACAAAGATACATATTTGTGGGTCTCTTTAATGTTGACCTTACAACTCCTTTGGCAAACAGCGTTTTTTTCTCAAATTCTTGGATGATAAAAACCTTATTAAACTCCATCAAATCTAACTCATTTAAAACCGGTTTGACTAGCTTCTTGTGGAAAAAGGCCTTCAGGAGCTCGTGTCGTTGGCGGCGAAGAGGCAGTTCCCAACTCGTGGCCATGGCAACTGTCATTACGTAAATACGGACGTCATAACTGTGGAGCGTCTCTTATCACACCTGAATGGGCTTTAACCGCTGCTCACTGTGTTCGTAGGACTCAAGCTGCATCAGCCTACTCCGTCGTAGCAGGTAAATGTTTTGTAAAGTTCTTGAATTTGCTTAATTGCATGGTATTAGCTTATGGCATTATTTCAATTGATCATTTTTTGTTGATTTTCTATATGAGGCGCATTTGTTATTCTCTTTTTATAATATTTTACAGCAAGATGACTTTTCTCACCCTATTTTCTATAAAACATGAGAAATTCCCCGGAATGTTTTTGAAGGCATATGGTACGGTACAACTTTGAGGGCTGTAAAATTTTCAATTCTAACCCAAGACAATTCATACTTTGGAATCGTGTATTTCAACAATATGATTGCAAAAAGAATCTTCGCTTCATATGTCTTTTAAATAATCGTGCTATTTAACAAATAGATTCATTTTTCCGTGCGTTTGTACTCTAATTATTGCACAGATGACGTCAAAATGTGGTGTGAACAAAAAGTACGCCACAAGACGAAGTCGAGTGGCACGAATGTTGTTCTATCCACATTTTGACGTCATCTGTGTATCTATTTCTCTGTATCGTACTAGGGGCCCATGAAAGGTACAACGACGCTAACGCAGTGGAGTACAATATCGCTAAAGTCATCATGCACCCTCAATACAACATGCACGTGTCGAACGATGTCGCTCTGCTTAAACTTGATAAGCCTGCTGTACTTAATAACAAAGTTGGCACAATCTGTCTGCCCAAGCAGGATGACAAGGTGCCATCAGGGAAGAAGTGTTGGATGACTGGTATGTTTTCTGTTTGTCTGGTAGAAAATGACACTTGTAGGGGTGGGGTGAGGGAAACTGAGTGGGTGGGGGTGGAAGGGATGAAAACTTTAGAGAGGGATCGATATATATACCCGGACGGCGGGCTGGTTCTTTGTTAGAAAACCTAATGGCGTTTCATACCTTAACTACTACATTTTGGACATCATTTCTTTTCATTTTCAAATACTGAAACTGCTTTGAGAATACCAAGACCATAGTGAAAACTAACATTACAAAAGAACTGAGCTACCACAAAGGATTCTAGAAGTGTAGGCTATCAAAAATAGCCATGCACATGCGTTTTTATACACGTCCGTGTATGGTATCAAACTGGTAATTGAAAAGAAAAGAATTAAATCCAGTTTTAGAATGTTTCAATCCGTCCAGTTTCATAACGGATGCTCCTGTTAGTATATTCTTTATTTACAAGTAATTTACCACCATCTTTTTTCCAGGTTGGGGTCGATTCAATCCCTCTCACAACCAAGGAGCACCAAGATTGAAACAGACATTTGTACCCATCGCCGACCACCAGACATGCAGGAAAATCAATGGTGGGTCAGTTAGAGAGACCCAAATGGTTTGTGCTGGTGGAACAGGAACCAGTGTGTGTAATGGTGATAGTGGCGGGCCATTATCGTGTGAAGAGAATGGTCGATGGGTGCTTCGTGGAGCTGCGTCTTGGGTGACTGATCGTTCATGTCCTGGTAACGCTTACTCCGTGTATGCTCGAGTCAGTTCATATATTGATTGGGTCTACAAAACCATGAAAGGTAATAAGAATACTGAGCAGTAGCTGGCTGCTCAAATGAGCTACAATCATTGCCAGATTAGTTGGGACAACCTGATGTTTTGAGTTGTGCGTGTGATATGTGTGTGTTCCTGCATGGCTCGAGTTAGTTCATATATTGATTGGGTCTACAAAACCATGAAAGGTAATAAGAATACTGAGCAGTAGCTGGCTGCTCAAATGAGCTACAATCATTGCCAAATTAGTTGGGACAACCTGATGTTTTGAGTTGTGCGTGTGATATGTGTGTGTTCGTGTATGCTCGAGTCAGTTTATATATTGATTGGGTCTACAAAACCATGAAATTAAAGGTAATAATATTAAGTATCATACTGAGCAGTAGCAGGCTGCTAAAATGAGCTACAATCATTGCCAGATTAATTTGCACGACCTGGTGAGTTGCGCGTGAAATATATTTTAAGGTGCTACCTCCCCCCCCCCCCCCCCCCCCAATCTCCCCTAAGCAAATTTGATGCTAAAATAATGAGACTTGGTACCCTGTACCACCCTGACAGACCGTGTGTCTACCTTTAGGAACCGCTATATTGTATGTGGGGTGGGGGAGGGGGCGGATGCTGAGTTTAAACAAGATAAAAAAGAACAACAGAATAGACGACTTTCAAAAATGGCGGCCTAGTACATGAGAACGAGGCCAAAAAGGCCTTGTTACCACAAAATAAGCGTGGCGACACTTGTATTGTTATCATAGACGACATGTTCCTCTTCCTTTTGAAAAAACTATTTTCTCCGCAATTTTTGAAAACATTGCTAACCAAAAGGTAGTCAATATATAACACTAATTAAACAAAGGAAAACAAAATATTTTGTACTATTTCGTACAATATATTTAGTCACTAAGTTGTTAAATACTTGTATAATGTTTACGCTAACTCACTGCTTGCCTATGCTAACTGCGGCAGTGAATATTTCTAAGTGTATTTAAAAAAATGGAAATAGAATGATTGATTGATTGACTCGTATCATTTGTACTCAAATATGAGAACTGTCATTTTCAACACCTTTACCTTAAATAATATAATGACACCGAAAAAAGCATAAACAGATAATTATGTAAGGTAAATATATTTTATTACCTATAGCCAACGGCGGAGGTGGTGGCAGCGGTGGTAACGGAGGCAACGGCGGAAACGGTGGTAGTGGTGGCAATGGTGGGTCTGGTGGCAATGGAGGAAGTGGAAGTAAGTATATACATAGTGATGTTCCTCGCCCTGCCCCATCCGGCTTTAACAATCTTAATTTCCACAAAGATATATTTGAAATGATGCGTTTTATACCGCATGTGTTCGGTTATCATATCCAAGGTACAATGATCTTAATTGAAGATACAAAACTTTTCAGCTTCATCAGTTTTTAACACAGACATGTTTCGACAGCGTCTACTGTCATCATCAGTGCGCGATGCATAGTTAGAAAAATGGTCTATTTATACAACGCGTTGCGTCGAAATGAAACATGTCTGCATTAAAACAAAACGAAACTGAAAAGTGTCGTATCTTCATTTAAGGTCATCGTACAACTGCTACAGCTACACACTTTTGGTTACATCGAAAGTGAAGTCATATGTACACGATCCAGCGCTCCCTCATGCATTCTTTGATCACCTCTCCGTATAGTCGACACTTTTAGTCCAAGACACAATCTAACGAGGAACAACGCTTGGTGTGCTGTCCTTATTCTGTTTACCTTATAGGACAAAAAGTGTGTTGCGTCTCCTGTTCATTGTCTCAAAATAATAAACATTAAGGAATGAACGCAACGTTTCGACGCTACTGCTGTTCTTCATCAGGCGATAGTGTAGACTGGATGGTCGCCGGTCTTTATACTCGTCGGTGGCTCAAGTGGGTGGAGCTCTTCTCTGTGATTGGTTGATGCTGTTGTGCTTCCTAATGGTCGGTAACCACGCCTCTTGGATTTCGATACCGCTGTCTTTGTTGATGTTGCTGGGGTGGAACCGGATCTGAATGTCTTCTTTTACACGACGTGTGTACAAGTGTTGGTCATGATCGACGCTCTTGATTTCTTTCCAGCCGGTACAAAGGCCGGTCTTGTTGGCATGTTCGCGGGCTACTGCTGAGGCCTGGGAGTGGTCCAGGCGTACGTCTCTCTCTCTCTCTCTCTCTCTCTCTCTCTCTCTCTCTCTCTCTCTCTCTCTCTCTCTCTCTCTCTCACTCTCATGTTAAACTTTAAGCTTCTTTAACTCTCTCTTGCAGTCGGTAAAGAGCGGGGTAGTCAAGTGTTTGTACGACAGAGGAGAGCTCCACCCACTTGAGCCACCGAGGAGTTTAATGACAGATGACCATCCAGTCTACACCATGGCCTGATGAAGACTAGTATAGCAGTCGAAAAGTCGCGTTTATTTCAAATGAACACTATCGTTAGACAATTGCATAAGTGACTGATGGGGTTACCCTAGTTAAGTAAAGACTTTCAATCAATTTCCAGTAAATTTATGTTCAGTGAACTTGCAGTGTGGTCGTGTAATGATTTTTAAAAGTTATTGCAAGCTTTATGTATAACAGGGGCGTATCTAGGGGGGATCCCAGGGTGCCCGTGACCCCCCTTTGAAAACAAAAAGATGATAGAAATAAAAGAATCTGACTGGAGAAAGATTGAGAAATTGGAAGTGTGACCCCCCTTTGGTGGAAAATGGAAAGTGTGACCCCCCCTTTGAAATATTCTGGATACGCCTCTGTATAATCATGATTATTTTTGTACTATCGCCAGCTTGCAAAGACAAAAGCCTAAATTGTGAAAAGTTTAAACACCTTTGTTCCCGTCCTTGGCTCAGACCAAAGTGTGAAAAAACTTGCAAAGTTTGTTGTAAGTAAAACAAAAATGAAATGGTTCTTCTTTTCATGAACTAATCCTAACCCATTTAACATTATTGATCAATAACTAATTAAACCAATAACAATAACTAACTTCAACGAATGTGAGATTGGCTAGGAAATAATGTCTTTAATGTTGATTATTGGTGATATAGTAATAATTGGTAACGATATCAATGATATTAAGCCGCATTTACACCAGCAAGTTTCCCTTGGCAAGATAAACTTGTTCGTACGTGTCTGGCAAAAAAAATGCCAATTATTTGAAATTAAAGAAGACTATCCAATCAAAAGAGTTCTTAAACAAAACATTTGACTAGGTAGCTCGGAAAGTGGAGGGGCTTAGCCCCCTAGTCCCCCCGTCTCCGCGGTCCCTTTCTATCTCTTATTTACCATTCATTGCGTTCTGAACTGAACGTGAAATGACGACACAAAAAACGGCTGCAAAGGAAACTAGTGGTAGAGCATCTGACCTGTATCCGGAAGATCACGGGTTCGAATTATTTCCTAGTCCTCAGCACAGTAGCTAGTGGCCGACTGCTGAACACATTTTTCTGTCATTTCTTCCTAGCTGCTTATCATTCATTTACCAATTATTTCTTGTCGAGAAAACCTTGTTTAGTTTGAGTAGATAAACACTAAAATTGAGTGTGCAACATAATTAGTGCTAAATAGCGCTAAATTATGCTAATTCTATTGTTTTCTATTGTTTAATTAACACTATTTAGTACTATATAGTGCAAAGTTTTGCACACTTTTAGTACGTGTTTGAACTCTAACGTTGCCTGTGATGATAATATGATCTAAAATTATTAATAAATAATTAATAAATAATCGCATAACGATACGAGTTTTCCTTAATCATATCAATACGGTAAACACAGCAAAAACAGTATTAAAAATATCAATTTTTTACTTACAAGGAATATAAATATTAAACCTTGATTGATTTGTTGTAGAACTCACAAGATGACGATATGATGTTCTCCAGAGATGATTCACTTCATGGGATTGATAAAACATTGAATAAACTATTTAAAACTTGATAATGATTTCATTTTTTCTTCTATGTGCATAACAAAAATTAAAAGGTTGAGTATGAGAAGAGATCGCTACTGTAAATGATCGCTCTTAATCCATAAAAACACACACTAAATAGTGCAAAATAGCACAAATTAAACATAGAAAACAAACGATTTTTTTACAATTTAGCACAATTTAGATTTAGTAGTGACGGCTAGTTTTATGGGACAAGTGGGATGACTCTATAGAATATACATCTTATATAGATGTACATTTACAAGCATCAACGGATTAGGGAAAACAAATTAAAATGTTTTTCAATTAAAAGGAGGAAAAGGTCCAATTATTAACCTTGAGGAACTCCATACCTGGTGCCACTGAACACAACAACAACAACAATACAGTGTCTTTCTATCTTCTTGGTAAAATGTACAGTGTTCAGCTAACAAAATAGCCTTTGTGAAGACTGTACCACAAAAATGTAACGTGCTTTACAGAGTGATCTGCGAAGGACGTTTATAGTATTTCTGCACGCTGTTATTTGTTCAACTAAATCATTCAGCTCTCTTTCAAATTCATGCTCTTAGGGAAATTGGGCTACCATCTACGATAAGAACAAAAGTGCGATTAAAAGGACAGCATTATTTGCGACAAAAGAACTTAGTGCTTTAATGAGCATGACTAGCAGATCATTATTCGTGGGTAGATTTTTTCAAAGTAGTTGCGCCTTTTGATCACAGGGAGCCCACCTAAAATAGGTGGACTTCCTCAGTGAGCTCTTGACCAATGAAGACCCTAATAATATATTTAAGTGATAAAGAGTGTTATCGCAAAATAGAAAATAACCGACTAAAAATGAGAATATTTTGCTGATAGAGCGTAATTGTGGCTAATTTACAGTCTACCATTACGATGCAACAACACGACTCAATGTTTAAAATCATTTCCTAAACGGTTCAAACTTTTGAACTAGCTGCAACAATTTTTGTTGTTGTTGTGAAACCGTTGCCACCATTGTTGCCATATATTCTGTGGTTTTGCACTCGCGACAACAATACGATAAAAATCTAAAACTGCGTTATTATATCGGCAGAAAACATTGCAACTTATCGATGACTCAAGACAATAAAATCCATAATTCATCTCCACTAACAAACAGATTCTGAAGCAAACGCACCAACCTACCCGTTATAGCTTTTTTACCATGCAGTTGTTTTGTTTAAACAGCCAATTTCTAGTTGGCATATAAATGACAATGATCGCTATTACAAGATCGTAGTTTGAGTGAATGGCCATTGGGTCAATTCTTCGTACAGTCATAGCCTTGCCTTGTTTATCTGACCACACCCTCAAGTACTTATAATTTGGTATTGAATACGAATGCAGCGCATCAGATCACTGAATCTGCGCGGTATGTTGCTTCCGCTTCTGCTCCCGTCGCTCGTGAAAACCAGGCTTAACATGCTGTGTCATTAGCATATTATTTTACTCATTTTCATGTAAAACTGAGTTCCGTGAAATCGTTCTTGTAGAGATTCATTTTCAAAACAGTACGTGTCAAGAGAATTGAATTATGTGATAATTTTAACATTTACTAAACCAATATCCATAGCATACAACACAGTGCTAGGGCTCGCAAGTTTATTCAAAGAGTTTGTTCACCTACAGCAATACCAACACGTCTGTCTTTGCTTAGCTGTATCTTGTAAACGTACAACATTGAATGCTACAAACAAGAAACGTCTGTTGTTAAAACCTGTATTACAGCTGAGTTGATGTTTTGTACTGGCGGTTAGGTATAAGCGTCAAACTTTGGCTTCAATTTAGATAGCATCATTTTCTAGCTGGTCTACAGAATGGTGATTTCTTTGGTTTTAGCATTGTGTGTCTCGAGCTTTGCTTTGTCAGAAGGTACGTTGTCTACTTGTACTAGGGATTTTCTTATATTTTGTATAGGATTGAAAAACTTAAGATGGTGCAACGTCCACAATATTTTAACATTTGATTACCTACCATTCAAAGTTCTGGCACTGCCTGTTCTGTTTTTACATTATTTAATTATTTTATGTTGAAAAGCCCCACAGGGAACATCTGATTGCATGTGAATAATTTATAAGTACTAGATATTTTTTTCAAAGCATAAGGCGTTATAGAAACTTCAAAAGAAAATAGCAGCCGACAGCTAAGAACTAGTTTTTGCTGGCGATAATAAGCAGACAAATACTGATTTTAGATTGCCTACAGCATAACAAAATTGAGAACTCCATGCGTACTAGTCTATCTTGAATACAAAATGAAATCCTTTGCTTTAAAGCAAAGAAAACAAGTAATTAAGATAAACATAAATATATATATATTTTATTTTCTAGCCAAATGCGGCATTAAGCCTCCAGGAACCCGTATCGTTGGAGGCGGGGTCGCACAGCCACACTCGTGGCCATGGCAACTATCACTACGACGCGGTTCATCTCACACATGCGGAGCATCCTTGATTTTCCCTGGATGGGCAGTAACCGCTGCCCATTGTGTTGACAGTACTCAGGATCCAACCGCATACATGGTTGTGGCAGGTAAGAATGGATGGATAAATGAATAAATGAATGAATGAACGAATGAGCGAACGAACAAACGAACGGACGGACAAACAGGGGGAGGGCGGGCGGACGGACGGATGGACGGATGAACGAACGAACGAACTAACGAATGGATGGATGGATGGATGGATGGATGGTTGGATAGATGGATAGATGAAAGATCTATAGATATGAATAAATAAAGGTAAAGAATAAATGAGCTCACGAATGGGTGATTGAAGAAATTAGTGAATAGAATGAACGAATGAATGGACCTTTTCAGCTTCGTATGCAAATTGCCCATTTCAGACCACGTGACATTCCCTTGATAATTGTTCTTTTATGATGAACATGATAAAATATTAACACATGAAAGAATTAAATCCCAAGAGTAACATCACGTGGTCTGAAATGGGAAAACAAACAACGAAGCTGAAAAGGTCTATTGAGTAAATGTAGCCTCATCCGCAGGTATCACTGTGAGTTTTTTCTGTTCTTGGGTTTCCTGTGTAAAAGAGTGGAGATAGGGGAGAATGGGAGAGAAGGGGAGTCTTCGCGCCGTCAAAATAACCGTTACAAAGGAAGCCCAAGGAGGAACAATAAGGAGTTGCCTGCAGAGGAGGCTAGGAGTAAATGGATAGATGAATAAATGAATAAATGAATAAATAGATAATACTAACTTAATATATAATTAAAGACAGTGAAAAATTTTCCACTGTTAAAGATCTCAAGCACATTAAGGCCTGGGTCAGCAGCCAAATTCTTAAACTAAAGTATGATTTTTAGTATCAGCCTATGACATCTTCAAACAGTTTGAAATTTGGCACGTCAATAGAACTTGTGTTTCTTGATTGCCTTAACTCAAAATATTTGTGAAAGACTGGTCACGTGATCAGTTAGTCGTAGAAAATGTAACAAATCAGTCTTTTAAATACTAGGTGGCCAGTTATATTGATATACAATAGCAGATACCCTAAATACAGTTCAATTTGAAAGCATGAAAAAATCACGTTTGGAATGGATGACTAACGTTCTTCATTAAGGAGATATAGTATAAAACAGGTCACGTGACCAGATGATCAAATCATTTTTTACTCAATATCTCCTTAATCAAAATCGAGAGCCAACCATTCCAAACGTGAATTTATAAAACTTATTATGATGTGTATATTCATGGTACTTTTAAGGACAGACAAACTACACTCGCCACCCAGTTTAATTTTTTCTATTTTCCAATTCAATGACGTCATAAGTCACGTGATTACAATAACTTTTACCGTAAACAGTTAAGGATCTAAAATACAATTCTTAGACCGATTTGTGTCTTATACAAACAAAAACCTGTCAAGATATTGAGAAAAATAGTTTTTCTCAGATGGGCCAAAAACCCAGGCCTTAACATGCTTGAGATGAACGAACTGATACATTTCTTCTGTTTTTGTAAAATTCTCGCAGGAGCTCACAATCAGTTTAACAGTGGCACCATTTACCGTCTTTCCAAGATAATCATACACGAAGACTACAGACACGTCTACAATGACATTGCACTGCTAAAGTTTGCATCTAGTGTAGCACTTAACGATAAAGTTGGAACGATTTGTTTACCAAAGCAAAATGATAAAATAGCAGTTGGATCCATGTGCTATATGACAGGTTAGAAGCAAAAAACAAAAACAAATATAATATACAAGGGGGATAAAGGAAATACGCTTTGGTTGCTTCGTGGTTTTAATAAAAATATTAGATTAAGGTAGTTCCGGACCCTTGCTACTGCGCATTTCACGCGCGCATTCGAGCGCGCGCACTTTTATTAGAGAGCATTGGTATTACCGTGGGGAGTCTGGGCACAAGTGTACCAACGATTGTTAAGCGTAGAAACTCTGGTTTTAGCGAGAAAAATAACATTTTATCGACCAAACTGTCGAAAAAGATTTATAAAAAAACTATTGTACACCGTGCAAAGTAGGTGCTTATTTCCAAGTTTTTAAATTTATAGAATTTTATCGATCTAAAAGGCCAGCGAGAATATCGCTAAAATCGCGTTGTATTTGGGCAGTTCGTTTTCGAAGACTTTTCTCTTTTGTTGTTCTCTTACTCTTGAAATAATACGGTGACCCCCTGTTTTTTACCTTTTATTTAAGGATTCATTTACTATTCTTGCGATATAGAAAATAAAAACACGATGTCTATTGACGAGATCATCGTCAATTTTCCACATTTTTACAACCCTGTACGCATTTGGAGGCTCTTACTGCGTAGAATTATTTTGCTTCTAGAAATTACCTTTCAATCGTTCATGTTTACACCCTCACTTGAACAATTTTGATTCAACAAATGAAATAACCTTTCAGGTATACTGGGCCCAGTTTTGCTTTGTTGCTGAACTGTTTACAATCTGTGGCCTATATTGAATACAGCCTAATTTGAGGCAAATCACCACCACTCAATTCAAAAATCACCTTCCTTTTACGAACATCGCCGCATAGTGTCTATAAACCCAATAGTTGGTGACCCCTCTTTTTTTCTCGGTTTTTGAATTGCCAAACAATTATCTTTAAATGACAGGATTTTAAAGGAAATTCATTGATGAAATCTAAGACTTCGGAACTACCTTAAATAAGATCTCAAACAGCGTATTACAACTGTTATCGTTGAATTGCGACCTGTAAAGTTCAAAGTCTCTTTTGAAAACAAGCATTAAGACTGCATTGAGACGGACGTCAATCAAATTACGCCAGAGAGACAATTGACAATTTTACTCTCAAATATAAGAAAAAAACTGACTCGTATTTATTGAAAAAGCTTTATTTTAATTTAGAAAGCTTACTACCGTTATCGTTGACGTGCGACCCGTGAAGTTCAAAGTCTAGTTTGGAAAATCATTCAATCAAAACAAACAGCGATTTTGACAATAAAACCAAGAAAATATCTTGTACTTACGAAGGAAAATACAAAATTTAAGCTTTCTAAATGAAAGTAAAGCTTTTTCAATAAATACGAGTCAGCTTTTTTCTTATTTGAGAGTAAAATTGTCAATTGTCTCTCTGGCGTAATTTGATTGACGTCCGTCTCAATGCAGTCTCAATGCTTGTTTTAATTTCAAAAGAGACTTTGAACTTTACAGGTCGCACTTCAACGATAACGGTTGTAAAAATTCAAGCACAAACATATAAGGCATCCTTAACCCCAACGGGTTTTCCTTGAAAACGCGTAAGTTTTATGATATTCCGCCCATGTTCCACACCAGAAAAACGTTTGTCTTTCGCTTAATTAAGAGGCGGAAACAGAAAAAAGCTGAGGTTTTTTAAATTGATATCCTCGGATATTATAACTGTGGACGGAAACGTTGGGTAAAATTTTACGTTTCGAGCCTTATTCCCTGAACATGACTGATTCATCATTGATTTGATTTGCCACTAAAAAGGGGGAGTCCAAACAAACTACTGACTCTGACCGGCTAGCCATCTGACCAGTTGACTAATTTCATGACGGAATGACGATCGGATTAAGCTGGCTTTCTGGCTGATAACCTACAATCTCGCTTCATTGATTTGTTCCAGGATGGGGACGATACAGCAGTAGCCACCCTGCTGGCTCCAAACTTCTCAAAGAAACCATTGCACCCATTGTTCGCCATAATCAATGCCAAAAAGTCAACGGTGGCGCCGTCAGAGAAAAGAACATGGTGTGCGCCGGTGGTTCAGGTAGTAGTGTCTGTATGGGTGACAGTGGTGGTCCATTGTCTTGCGAGGAGAACGGGAAATGGGTACTTCGTGGTGCTGCCTCGTGGGTGACATCTAAAGCATGTCGAGTGAATGATTACTCGGTGTATGCTCGTGTTAGCAGCTTTGTTGATTGGATCAACGCCAAGATAAAAGGTGAAAACAAACCTACTGAAGACAAACGTAGCTAGTGAAATAGAATGTAGTTGTGGTAAAGCTAAGATACACATTAGTACATTAGAAAACATTTTGGTAAGAATTATAGTTCTACAGCCAAAATCGTTGCATCGCGACCAGCAAATTACCAATTTGGTTTTGATATTGGGTTTTTCTGAGCCGTCAATCAGTTTGGGGGCGTAGCTTATTTCAAATCAACCAATCACTGAACGAGTTCGTGAAAGCTCCGCCCCCAAGAATGATGGACGGATCAGAAAAGACCAAAATCTTACCGACGTTGGAGGTCGTGATGCAACAATTTTCGCTGTAATTCAGCTTACTTTTAGCGTAACGCACACTGTTGCGTTGGTGTACTGAATGTAACATCGCTTGCGCAGCTGCAAGAAATTGACGTCAACAATGTTGTGAGTTTTTGAAGCTCGTTCAAAAATCCACATACTAGTTATACAATGGTTCCAAGTGGAATATTGCCTGATATATCCCACGTGTCACTTGTATTTTCTAGTATACAAAGTGTATATACAAAGAAAATATACAAGTGACGAGTGGGATATCCACGGTACTACCGTGATGCATGATGCCACGAGAAACCATTGCATAACTTTTTTTATCCCACACCATAGAACACATAGCCAATTACCGCAATGTCTTATGGGAAGAGACAGTTGAATACCGCCGAATATACCACTGCTTTCCTGCTTTCTGATTGACCGTACATATTTTCTATGGCGTGGGATAAAACGTGTTGCCGCAGCAATGTTGCTCTTAAAATCGTAGTTATACGCGCGCGCGCAATATGTTTCATAGTACGCCAAATAAAGTTGTGGCCTAGTTTAACTTTTTAACTCAACCTTGTCTTTGCTATTTCAGCCGAAGGTGGTCCTGGAGGAAACGGCGGTAGCGGGGGTGGTGAAAGTGGTACGTAAGAATCATACTTGAAGGGTTTGATTCATTTATTTAAGGAATAAACAGAGTTGATTTCAGTTGAATAAATTCTTAATCAAGTGTTTGTATTGGTTCTTTCAGCTTGCCGTGATCTTAATTCAGGTTGCAAAAATTTTATTAAAATGTGTGGCAATCCTGGCATTCAGAGGATCTGCCTTAAAACATGCAAGAGATGTCCTTAATCATGTAAGTATGGCATTATTGCGTAAACACTTGTATCGCGACTAACAACGAATTCAAACTAATTTCAGTTGAATTTTGGGGTGTTTAAATCCGCCAATCATGTGAAGGGGCGGAGCTTATGCAACCACATTCGAGGGACCTCGAGGCGAATGGCAAACGTGGATCGAGGTCGGATCGAGGGCATTTGCATAAGCTCCGCCCCCTTCACATGATTGGTGGATCAGAATAACCCAACGGAAAGTTTAAAGTTGTCGATCAGGGCCCAGTTGTTCGAAAGACGATTAGCGTTAACCCGAATTAAATCTAAAGAAAACCATTCATTTTAACCCAGGATTAGCGTTAATCGCCCTTCGAACAACCGGGACCAGGATAACAAGCGTTTTAAGTCGCAGTAAAATGATGTAACTGATGGCATTATTGACTTTTGATTTCACTGCACGCATCAGTCAACTTTGCTATATTGAGACCTATCAATTGATTTGTTTGGTCAAGGCAATGGCTGTGGTTTCAACAGAACATTACGCTACTTACCTTTTTTATAATGGTTATCAATGCTAAGAGAGATTGCAACTAATAATTTTCTAGTCTCCTTCTTAGCCCTTTTAGGTTTGTCACGCAGTGTTCTCTCCCCCACATGGGAGCGAGGGCGATCGCGAGGAGAGGGCGAGGGGACACGGATGACATACACATTGTGCATACTCGGAAGTTTTAAATAAAACCATTGGAGGTTTAGTAAATCTTGAAAGTTAAGGCTGTCCGTGAAAAGTTAGTGCATATTTTTTCCTAAATAAAACATCGCTTTAGTTTTTCTCTTTTCCTGGACAAATAATGCATCAGACATCCGCATAATACATGACAGTTGAATCGACGATACTTGTATTTGTAAACACGAAAGCGTCCACAAATTTCCGCCGAATTTTCGAGCATGCGCATTGCGTTTTTCACCCGTGTCGGGCGATCGAAGAAGTATTGCGTGACGAGCCTTAAAAGGGCTCCGAAGGACACTGATAATTTACACGGACTCACACAGAAGGCAGTAAACTAAACAAACAACCGTACCAATCCTTCATATCCGTCGGTCAATGTTATTAATTTTTTGACTTTCTCTTTTTTGTACAGGATTATTTTAAGAATATATGCAGCGGAATAAAATTTGTAATTTAATGTAGAATGTGAAGTATTGGGGGTTTATCACTGGCTAATAAATGAGTCAATACAATAATGCAAGAATCCAAATGTCTGTATTACATCTTTAAATACACATGGCCAAGGGAACCCGGTCTTCAGTTAACACATAATGGTCAAATGTCTGCGCATGCGCCAGATTTCGCGGGCTTTTAGGCGGCCGCGTCTTGACCAAAGTACTGAGGCCCATGAAATATACATTTTTTTCGTACTATTACTATTTAGGAGTTCTTAATCTCTTTGTGTAGTTCAAATATAGACTAGGCAAACGTATACCAAAAGGAACCGTAAAATCTTTATTTTAGCTATTTTCTTTTCTTTTTGATAAATCTGTTTCCTGTTGTCTTAATATCAGCTTTGGAGATGGGTCAAAATTGCATATTTGAACTGGTGACGCATTTTCAAATTTTTTAACTCATTGCATTGAGTGTTTGTTTATTAGCAAGTAATCTATAACCTTACAAAATATAAAGCTTAGACATTCAGGTTTGGGTAGACATTGCTCAGTGTTAAAGTTGTCTTTCCCTTTTGTTGAACATTTCCTTAAGAATCATACCTAGGCTTCCTCGGCTTAAAAACGTTTCACCGCGGTGCTGAATGGAATGGGGAAGAAACATCAGAAAAGTTTTTCAAACAATTTCGTCTGATTGTTGTAATCTTCATACAAGACGTTATTACTATGTATCTTCCACTTTGTCCACTGTCAATGAATTCATCAATTTAACTATAGATCGATCCGGCAAGCACGTATATATAAATCGTATCTTTTCTCTCATTTTTTCGATTTATTATTTGGACCCCCAGAGTGAGGAGGGGGGGGGGGGGGGGGGGGCGGGCACAGACTAACTTCTCTTGAGACATTTTGACATTGGGATTTGGGTTGATGTGTTTTAGGGTCATTTTCTGTATGGTATTTCGATATATAATTTCACGTTTTATTTCAATGTATTTTAGGGCCGGTTCACACGACGACATAAGCATAGACATAAGCATAAGCGTTTCTTTATACACGCAACATAACGTCATAAGCATAAGCATAAGAAAATGGAAAAGTTTTGTTTCTTATGCTGATGCTTATGACTATGCTTATGTCGTCGTGTGAACCTGGCCTTACGGTTTTTGGCATATTTTCTTTGGAAGTTTTCCAATGTTTTTGATTTCCGATTTTCAATGCGTTTTCTTTCGAATTCTCGCGATTTTCTTTTGGTTTTGTGGTACTAAATATCCCTGAATACACAAAACTTTGTTTCGAAGTTGGTCTAGAGTAACTTTGATACGCATGTGATGAAGTAGCGAGGTAGGGGGAGGGGGGATGGAGGGAGCATCATCTATCAGTATCGGGCAACGATTTATATTAAACTTTGAACGCAAATGAGACAGCCAGCAGTGGAGGGAGAGTTACAAAGGCATGATACCAGTTCAATCTGGAAATAAATTTCAGAATTATGCTTTTAGTACTAGTAATTCATCAAAGCATAGTGGGTGTAGGAGGCAACTCTGTTGCGAAAACTAGTTATTACCGAAGTGTATTCAGAATATTTGCGCACCTACCAAAACACTAACACGCCTGCGTCTGTTCAGCTGTGGGTATGTAAACATGCCGCATTTCATACCACAAACAACAAATATTTGTTGTGAAAACCTGTGTTACAGCTGAGATGATGGCTTATACTGGTGTTTAGCCATAAGCTACGTAGAGTGATTCGTAGTTAGCATCATTTTCTATCTGGTCTTCAACATGACAGTTACTCTGATTTTGGCGCTGTGCCTCTCGAGCTTCGCTTTGTCAAAAGGTACGTCATTTTACACTTCACATACGGTCAACTTGTCGTGAATGGTGTTTAATATAAGGCAATAAGGCATAGGTGGTATTGTGGTTAACCGCGCCCGCTCGCCTTTCACCGCTGTGGTCCGGGTCCGTTTCCCGGCTCGGACCATTATTCGTGAATTGAGTTTGTTTTATATGTTGTTCTCTTCCTTGTCACCTTGCCTTGTTTTTCTCCGGGCTCTCCGCTTTTTTCCTGAGTTTTTCATCACTCAACATGTGACTTGAGTGGTGTATGTAGAGTACATCGAATGTAGTGGTAGTAAGTGTGGAGTGATTGTCACTGAAAAGGCCCTTCAAGGAAGTGTCAATTAGAATACTTATGGCTGCTAGGTTAACTAGTAATATATCGATTTTTATATGTTTTATCTATGAATTTGCTACATAGTCGTGTTTAGAATACCAAGAATTTGTCTCAGTCGCTAAACGTCCACGTGTACACGCTTCGTTAAAATTATCTAATCAAAAGATTTCCCAATGTTCATTGCAGTCTCAGTTTCTATGTTTGAAGCCGGCCATTGTTTGTGCAAATAGATAAACATTATATTGCTAAAATAATTACCGTGTCTTGACCATGCATATCGTAATTTTTCTGTCATCTGGAATATCGTGCTCGATCGGTTAACACTGCATGGTGTTATTTTAGAAACAGGAAGGTTGGGTCAAGAAAATATCTGTACATTGCGGTCGGTTTGGGCTTGTGACGAGGCAAAGGTCCGCCTATGTAAAGTACACGGATGTTCACTTATATTATCGCACATATGTCAAATTGTTCTTGTTTCAATCAAAAACTACCAGATATTTAATTCAAATTAAGTATATTAGATTAAGTTTAACGTTTTACAATCTTTTAGCAACTTGCGGCATAAAGCCTCCAGGATCCCGTATCGTTGGCGGCGGGGTTGCACAGCCACACTCGTGGCCATGGCAACTATCACTAAGACGTGGGAAATACCACATCTGTGGTGCATCGTTGATTTCCCCTGAATGGGCAGTAACCGCTGGCCATTGTGTTGCCAAGAGTCAGAATCCAAAAGACTATGCGGTGGTTGCAGGTATATATGTAAATTGCGAAGGAAGAAAGGGAGAGGGGAGGAAGGAAGTAAGGAAAGAGGGAGTAAGGAAGAGAGGAGGGAACGAAGGAGGGAAACAAGGAAGGAAGGAAGGAGAGAGGGAGGGATGAGGGAACAAAAAAAGGAAAGAGGCCGGGAGAGAGGGAGGAGGAAAAGAAGGAGAGAAGAAAGGAAGGAGGGAAGGAAGAATGGTAGGAAGGAGGGAAAGAAGGGAAGGAGAGGAGGGAGGTGAGGAAGGGAAGGAAGGAGGGAGAAAAGAAGGAAGAAAGGAAGGAGGGGCGGAATTCATCAACGAGTCAATCAGAAGTTTTTATTCAGGAGCCCACAACAGGATGACCAGCGGTACCGTCTACCGTCTTTCCAAGATTATCATTCACGAAGATTATAAAAAAGTATTCAACGACGTTGCACTGCTCAAGTTCGATTCCAAAGTTGCTCTAAACGAGAAAGTTGGAACGATTTGTTTGCCAAAACAAGATGACAGAATAGCAGCTGGATCGAAGTGCTCCATGACAGGTCAGAAGCTCAAACCCCCCCCCCCCCCCCCCCCCCCCCCCTCCCCCCACCACCACCACCACCACCACAAGCCATGCAATTTGTTTGAATGACAGGCAGTGTCTGTATAAATGAGTTATTGAAGTAGTCATTGAAAGCCGCTTATTGCTTAATATATCAAAGAGAATTTGGGGAAAGCTCAAGTACGTACCTATGTACACGCCCTTCAAGGAGCTGAGGAAAAAATCCCTGATATTGTGTCGACCTGCGTGGGTGTTATATTCAGTGCTCTGCCGACTGAGATATCGAGTAAGGCGTATGGGGTGATTGTGGATATGTGACGTTGATGACTGACTGACTGACTGACTGTCTAATTGACTGATCAACTGAATGACTGAACAACTCATTGGCGTATACTAGTAACTGAATATTGATCAGGATTGATTAGTTGGATGCATGCGCAGTAATGAGAAATCTTCATTGCTTGAAATATTCCAGGATGGGGCAGATACAACGGACTTTTCCCTGGTGGGTCCAAACTTCTCAAAGAAACCGTCGCACCTATTGTTGCCCATGGACAGTGCATAAAAGAAAACGGCAAAACTGTTAACGACAAAACTATGGTGTGTGCTGGTGGTGTAGATAGTAGTATCTGTATGGGTGATAGTGGTGGTCCATTGTCTTGCGAGGAGAACGGAAAATGGGTACTTCGTGGTGCTGCCTCGTGGGTTACATCCACACAATGTCTAATAAAGAAGTACTCAGTGTATGCTCGTGTGAGCAACTTTATTGATTGGATGAACGCTAAGATTAAAGGTAATGATCAACATACAATGGACAGTTTTGTAAAGTAAAGGGTACTGTTTGACGTACCTGCCTCTTCATCCAAAAGTCAGCTTCTATGGGGAGGAGTGTTCTCCCTATATTCCTTCCCCTCAACCCCCTCCCTCCATTAGTGCTCAGTCCTACGGTATTTAAAGCTACACCGAGCTACACAAATCAGAGGGAAGTCGAAACAAGGATGAGTACATCCTCTTCCTCAGCGTTCCGTCCCTCGGATATTCGAAACCATAGCGGGCTACACAGTGTAGAGGGAAATCGACACGAGGATTTGAGAATTGCACGATGACGTGAGGTGAACCTTAGTACCTGTCGCTTATAAATGACCGCACAATAACCAACGAAGCCAACTGTCAAGGCAAAGAATACAACATTCACTTAGTGTTTGGACCACACTCCCTCGCTCTAACCAATGTAACTTAGAAGTTTAGAATCTCTCTCTGTTCGGTATTAAAAATCGCGATATCGTCATCAGCGAGCAGTTTTCATCATGGTCGTAATAGGAATTAATAATGAACTCAAAACGTTTCTACTTGTCAATGTTTATTTAGTTTATTTAATAACTTTTCCTTTGTATGAAAACGGCGATATCACAACAGTTTACGTCAATTATTGTGGCTCCTGTGTAATAATAGGCCAGACCGCACACACCAGGATCTACTTACTCTTACTGAATAGTAGTGTGGTTTCTTCTATGTCCCTCCAAGGTAGGCTTACGGTTATTTGGCTTTGCCTTCCTATTAAGGCAGGGTAACATAATACGACGCTGACCACTGTGGCCCCTGTGGTGTAGTAGGCCAGACCACACATCGGCCCTTATGCCACATTATGCCCCTTACAATTTTACGCATTCGCACCCAGATCCAACGAGTTATAATCGCTTATTATGAATACGTCATGGACAAAATCAATAAAAATTATATAATAATTGGTATGTTACGCGCGCTCTGATTGGTCGAGAACCGTGTGTAATTACAGTACACAAGCATTGATGACGTCATTGAATCTTACGCGCACTCTGATTGGTTGAAATGTTTCGACAAATAGCCTATAAACCAAATAAATTCCATTTGTCCGTGGGTCTGTACTCTAATAAAATCTCTAATTGATACAACTTTCGCTTAATTGCCACTTACAGATTGGAGCTCGCCATTAATATTCGAACCTAAATAGTCCTAAATAGTCCCAAATAGTGTATAATACGTCAATGCACTATCCTAACGACCCAATAAATACAAAGGGATTGTTTGAAGTTGTGGCGTCAGTGGAATTGAGCGAAACACACAGACGCACGGAAAAATAGAATCTATTTGTTAAGTAATGCACGGTTTTGTTATTGTTTTACAGCTGAAAGTGGCAGTGGTGGAAATGGAGGAAACGGCGGAAATGGTGGTAATGGAGGCAACGGTGGCAATGGAGGTAACGGTGGTAATGGAGGTAACGGTGGTAATGGAGGTAATGGTGGCAATGGAGGTAACGGTGGCGGGAATGGTACGTATAGATATATATGAAGTTCCTAGCTGATCCGACCATATAAGAAATGAACAGTTCTATCGACTAGAACTTTATCCACTAAATAAAGCGATGCGAGCTTTTGATTTATTGAATAAGTAGGGCTATTTCAGAGAATAGCGCTTTCTGTATCTATTTTGCAGCTGGGTCCTGCATGCTCAATAATAAAAAAACTCGTCTTATGATGATCCATAAACCACAAAACCTGTCATGTTTTGGGTTTTACGTCATATTTATCTAAAGTGCTTGCTAACCCTATACATTATGACATTAAAATCAATGGGCAACAGGAAATGGATTGCTCACCATGGAAACTGTATATCCAATCTGATAACGATTTCTCTTCCAGCTATATGTCGCAAGAGTCGTCGAGAGACCCTCCCCACCCCCCAAAAAGCCCAACTTCGGGAAATTGAGTGAAATTGTAATTTGTCGTCATTGTAGGAGCAAATATCTTACAAATTTGAGCGAATTTTACCGTGAAATGATGCCAGTCTATTGGGCTTATATAATACCTACTAGGAGATACACAAACGTCGTTTTACGCCTAGCATTTCTGCTGTAATATTAAGTAGTACATCTCTACCAATATTGCACGCAACATTAGGAATAATAAGATTACAGGATTTAATGTTTGTTGTTGTCATAGTTACCTTTTTGTTCGTTCGCTGTCATATGAGTAGTATATCCCTTCCAATATTGCAACATAAGGAATAATGAGAATAGAGGATTAAATGTTTGTTGTTGTCATAGTTACCTTTTTGTCTGCTCGCTACAATATAAGTAGTATATCTACCAATATTGCCACATCAGGAATAATAATATTGCAGGATTAAATATTTGTTGTTGTAATAGTTACGTGTTTTGTTGGTTCGCTCTTGTAGCTTGTACCGATAAACATCCCAACTGTCCAGGTTTTAAACCAATGTGCAAGTATAACGATCAAATCCGGGAGCTCTGTCGTAAAACATGCAATAATTGTTCCTGATCACGTAAGTACGCAGTGCAACGGCGTAATAGACCTTTTTCGATTTTGATGATACCGCTGCAAAATTAGACAACAGACGCACAAACACAGGGTTAGCCTCAGGTAAATTATTCAAAAATACCAGTGAGAGAAAAGCATAAATTGTTGATAAAGAAAAAAAAAAAACAATCGAGTTTATTCCCATTGGTTATCTTGAATAGGAGGCTAACGCTGTATAAACGCGCCATTTGTCAGGAAGCTCAGCGGTCTTTTAGTAATTGGAAACTGGACTATTACATTTTTCTAGTCATTTAAAGATGCGCATTAATGCATTAACGTTTATTAAATTCATCTCTTTTTTTGCATAAAGGACGATTTTACTATTATTTTGAATATACATTTACAGTAAATGTCAAAAATGTATATATGTATGTAAAAATGCCCATATAAAAAAATAAAAGGTTTTAAAAATATACACTATAGAGGGACGTCAAAGCAGTCATGTATATGAGCATGAACAAATGGAAAATATTTTAATTACAAAACATTTTATATTATTTCTCTCGGGAGAAAAATGACCTTTATTTTTTTGTCCACATGCAACCATGCCTACCATAAAATCCGTCCACGCGCTACCAATTTCTCAGTTTTACTGATTTTTGCTTTCTTTTTCTCCTAGAGGATTGTGCGTACATGTAAATGTATAAAGTGTTCAGGGTGATCATGGATAAATAATAAATGAGTCATGCTCAGTAACAATTCAAATTTGTGCATTTTTGTTCTTTTTCCGGGCAGAAGATGTTTTCTCTTCAGCAGGACATAAATGACAACAATGACAACATCACTTTTCTAATGGTCCGTCCCCTAGGCACGTTTTTTTAACTTCTCTGTTGACTCTAATCGTTTTTGTTTGACAAATATCCAGGTGAATTTCAGTCGATAAACAAGTCAGCAATTCAGCGGTAAAACTATAGATTACAAATAACAAACAAAACTTATATTAATTCAAATTATTTAACAGTCCGGTTCATATCCAGTTTTGGAGATATTTTGTAAATACTACTTCGGCCAATCAGAGTTGAGGAAATGTGGTTACTATAACAACTGTCAGCTTAAATCATTGACGAACACCACATTTATGATACTCAATTTACAAATTCCATGTTTATGCAGTTACCTTATATTCAATCATATTTTTACAATAACCTCAGTTTTGTAAAACTCTCTACCTTGCCTATCCGGCAAATTAGAATACACATGAGTAAGGAATAAATGTTCTCATGTTAATTTGAACTGTTTTGATTTTGCCGCGGCGATTTCATCGCTGCTGAGAATTAAGTAAATTCTGATAACAAATAAAGGCCAAATTAGGATTGAGATAGTTAAAAACTTTATTCTATCACATCGAGCACTGAATAGGCTTCAAAGGGCTTTCAAAGAGAGCCACACAACGAATAGTTTTAGCAAGTTCAATGAAAATATTTATAGCTAACTTTGAATTCATGACCTTTGGCCGTCAGTCTGTCACGGCAACTCATGACTCTTGCAACAATCGAAAATATCGTTAAAACCTACCCAAAAATTCTTGAGCTGCTCCAAAACTTTATCTTTACGATAGCGATTGTCCAAGAATCCAAAATGAATTGATTTTGGCCATCCAAAGAGATCCAAGGACTCGAGATTTACAAGCACAATTCTTGACTGGCAAATAGTTCAGCCGTCCTCAAATTTAAACAAGTCTTGGCCCATTCACTTTTGGGCTGGCACCCAAACAAAACCATCACTGTCTTGTGCAAAAACTCAAATCCTTTCAGAAAATTATGGCAAACATTTCTTTAAAAGCGCGGAAGATAGTAAAACCTTCGAATTAGTGTATAGTGACAACGGTATTTTTATTGCTGAAAGACCCGTAACTTGAACTTGAGCTCTTTAATATGACGTCTTCGAAGCTTTGTCTGACATTGAAAAGACACCACGGGATACCTGCATAATAATAGACTTCACAGCTTGAAAAGTGCTGTGGATATGCATTGCCATTTCAAAGAAATAAGGGAAATTATAGAGACAACTTGATCTTATTTACACACTCCATTTTGTCACGCCAGTCATATCTCCAAAACTGGATATGAACCGGACTGTTTAAACTAAAGATAACAAATGTGAATATTTACAATTCGTGACGGATATGGGAAAATCATGAAATTACAAATTCTTGACTTTCACATGACGTCATCAAAAAACTTACATGCTTCATATAGATCACTTAAAGTTGGGTCTATAGTATATTCTTTATATCCACAACAGAAATTGTTCCTGAATATTTGAACTATTTCCGTTGTTTGGTTTTCGAGTTATCAGAGGTATAAATCTTGTCACGTAATATTGTCACGCGTATTCAACAGACGCAAAAACAGACAAATTTGCTACAAATTACGCACATTTGGCTTGGTCTTTGAATGAAACTTCTGTTTTTAATATATCTGTATCAACTTAAACGATTTAACTGTTATTATTATATGATTTTGCCAATTCTTATTTTGTCCGCCATGTTGGTGTCGCTCAGAGCGACACCAATATGGCGACGACATACATTTCTTACATAAGAATGAGTTTGGGAAATTGTTAATATCTTTGCAAAAAAATTCTCTTTCGGACTGAAAATTTCTTGGACATATGGAGTTTTACTTGCTCTTTACAAAGATATACATTGAATTCACTCAGGGATGTGAAATTCGCTGATATTTTGGTGACCCGTAGAGTGACACCAATCACAAAGTGCCACACATTTCTTACTAAAGAATGAGCAGTTAAAATGGCAATATCTTCGCAAAAAAAAACTTCTTTCAATTCAAAATTTTGCAGAGTTACATAGTTTTATGTGCTCTTTTGAGTGAATTACATTTGATTTCACTCAGGATCCTGGAAATTTTTCAATGACGTAAGTGAAAGTCAAGAATAGGCCACGTTCGAGATATCAAAATTCATAGCACGATAGCGAGGCTCACAGGAGTAAACTGCCGAAAAAATCACCTAGCAGAAAGAGAATAAGTGTATACGATATTGGAAATTATGTAGAAATTAGTAGAAACTAGTTTTCTGACCTAAAATCACGAATATATGTGTCGCTTTTTATTCTAATTATTAATTAATGACTTTTCGATCCCATGACACATTATTTGTGATTTTAGGTCAGAAATCAAATTTCTACTAATTTCTACATAATTTCCAAGATCGTATACACTTATTCTCTTTCTGCTAGGTGGTAGTTTCGGCAGTTTACTCCTGTGAGCCTCGCTATCATGCAAGCGATCTTGATATCTCGAACGTGGCCTATTACATGTTTCAAACAAGTGCAACAAACATTTCTACTAGCGCATGTGAATCACGTGACCAAGCTAACACAGGCAACCCAAACAATTACTGCTTACTGCTACAACCTTCTTGATGAATCGTAAAGAAATCTTACTATTTGCTGTATCCAATTGGGAATGGATAATTGATTCATCGAGCTTTCAGTAAAGATAGATCGTGACCTATTCATAATACCAGGACGGGACGCTGCGTATAAAAGACTAAGACTGCAGGCGATAAATCTGCCAATATTGAATGGCCCGCGTCAAATCGGCTAAAGATCAAAGATGTCCAACTGATGGGTATTTTGTAAGGTGCATTTTGTACTCTGTAGGCAACAATTAACAAGAATCTTCTGATGAATTTAAATTAACAAATTTATGAAGATGAATTGCATTTGCTACCTCCCACTAGTGCTCTAAAGATCAGTCGAAACTATATTTTACAATTTTCGTAAAATTAGAAAAAGGTAAAAAAGAAAGAAAGAAAGAAAGAAAGAAAGAAAAGGAAAAGAAAGGAAAAATAATATATATTTTTAATTTCTTGGTAGAAAGACAAAACCGAGAGAAAGAATGAATGAATGAAGGAGAGAAGGAAAGAAAGAAAAAAGAAGAAGAGAAAAGGAAGAAAGAAAGAGACAAAAAAGAGAGAAAGAAAGAAAGAAAGAAAGAAAAGCAAAACAAGAAAAAGAAGGCGCAAAAATTGTTTTTTTCATCATTCATGTTGATGAATTAATCAAAATGCCGACTACCGTTGTAGAGCACGTTTGTATAATCTACAGCTGCTTATTACAATCTCATTATTGATTCATGCACTAGTTCTTAGTATATCGCAAGCTATTCACTACCCTTACGATTCATTTCTTAGCTTTTAAGCCGGACCAAAAACTCTCGAATCATTTGCACGGAAGATCGACTCGCTAAAAACCGTCTAGGCCCCCCACTGGCCAAAACCCAAGCAAAAATTAGCAGTAGAATTATACGAAACCATATTTAGACGACCTGACTTCCAATCCATTTACTTGTTAACTTACCATCTAAACATCAGTAGCAGATCTACTTAATTCGACCAGAGCCAGCTGAAAGATTAGAAAGTACAAGCTGTTTGCTTTGAAACGTAAGATAGAACGTTTTTGACATTCGGTATATTTTTGTGGAAGATTTGATTGCAGCGATTTGAATGTATTTATGATGCAATGTTGATAAGTATATTGCACGTAGTGATTATTAAACGCAGCTAGCGTTATTAACTAATGCGATTATTCAGAGGTACATTACGGTTAGATCTTTATCTGACTTATTTTCTTTTAAATTGCGCTTATTACAGATAAGACATGTAGATAGAGCAGACGCTTGTGCAATAACGTTTATACGAGATATTAACGTCTATCATTTGCTTTTGAAATAATAGCTCAATTGTCTCAGTTAAATTACCTCAAAAAACTCGATTCTCAACTAGTCAATTGCAATCATTCCCAGGAGAGTAAATTGAACAAAAAAATGGCAGCCATATTGGTTGTCTTGACCAAAGAAAACCACCAACATGGCTGCCGTGTCTTTTGTTCAGTTCACTCTCCTGGGAATGCATGATTGCAATCCAAGAATATCCATCCTTGTTGTTTCTAATACTGACATATCATCTCTCTATGATGTAAGAACGGGCATGCATATATCTCTTCTTTAGGGCACGTTCCATTGTTTCATTGTTGTTTCGTTCCATTGTTCGTTGCGGGTTTCGCTTATGTGCCGTACCTAATACTAGAGTAAATTTCGTATGAGCGTGAAAACGGCACCGCACGGTCAAGGCGTACGGCTACGGCAGGAATTTCAAATGTTTTATAGACAACACGACACTGACACGGTCACGGCACGACGCGGTCCGTTTCACGACGCGGTCCGTTTCATACGAAATCTACTCTATTGTGCGACGTTGGAGCGGCGCGCGAGTGGTTCAGACGGTGAGTTCAAATGATCGCTGCTCTGCCACATTATGCAAACCGTGATTGAACGTTTTCGAACCAAAACATCTTGCTTGACTGATCTGATTTAGACGCTCTTTTGCAGAACTTATAGAGTGCTTACAATATATCCGTGAAAGTTAGCGAACTAAATTGTACTAAATAGCGCGAAATCCTTTGTTTTCTATTGTTTAATTTAATAGTGCAAATTAGTGCAATTTCTTACAAAGTTTTTCACGGATATATTGTAAGCGCTCTATCAGCAATTAGGTTCTGCACATAACCGGAACGGCGTTTTATGGAATGGGACTATTTCTTTCGTTCGCGTTCGTTCGTTCGTTCGCTCTTTCTTTCTTTCTTTTTCCTTCCTTCTCTCATTTCTTCTTCCTTCCTTCCTTCCTTCCTTCCTTCCTTCCTTCCTTCCGTTCTTTCTTTCTTTCTTTGATTTGTAATTGTTGTAAAAAACATGAAATAAAGTTTCCATTATTATTATTATTATTATTATTATTATTGTTGTTGTTGTTGTTGTTGTTGTTGTTGTTGTTGTTGTTGTTATTATTATTATTATTATTATTATTATTATTATTATTATTATTATTACTTTAGTCGGATAAATAGAAATCCTTGTGATCATTTTCGACTGACAGAGCCATGTAAAACTGGTTGATTACAAAACTCCTCTTATAAGGTTTTAATCTTCTTTAAGAGAATAAACACGCCGAAAATTAGGCAATATATTTGATCAGCGGTTTGTCAAGGATAGGGATGTTTTTTGCCCGTTGCTATGGTTCCGCACTTAAGACAATCTGCGATCTTTCTATTTTTCAATCTTGCAGAAAGTTTGGAATTAACTGCTCAATAGAAAATTATGACAGAAGACAGTAAAGGCAATATTGGCTATATATATAAGGTTTATAATCAAGCTAAGAATTATATACCAAGCAGTTATAAGCCAAAAAGGAATTTACTAATTAAATTCGCACTGACTACATAATTAAATTATCTATGCAAGATCCCATATCGGTATTGTGTAAATATCTTCCCATCTGCTCGTCAGTACATTATTACACATGTAAAGACACACACACGTACATTTCAAGAAATCTCACAAAACATGCACCAGATTGTTGTTGTGCAATTAGCCCGGGAGCTGCGGTAGTGGAGTGTACAATTGGCTGATTGATGTGCCTTGGGATATTATTCCGGACTACTTTGTTTTTTGACTGTTTGACTGCTTGGTTCATAGTCAAAATTTCGTCAAGAATTTAAAATAACAACAGCGAGCGCCCAACATGGACAGTGAAGAAAAAATAGTTGTATTTCTAAGTATTTTAAACGGAATTTTAGCTGTTTTTGGCTCGGTTATTAATCTGTTGGTTTGCGTTGTAATTTTAAAAAACGAAGAGCTCCAAAATGGACTAGACCTTCTCATAGGGAACTTGTGTTTCGCTGACTTGGCTGTTTGCGTGCTTGCACAACCTATGTATGTCATGTACCTGAATGGCGTACTCCAAGAAGATGGCGAGAAAAACACAACGAGTACACTGGAGAACGCTTTTATGTACTTGAGCATTATCACAATGCACGCAGTTGCGTTGAATCTTCTTTGCATCGCCATTAACCGTATGATGGCCATTTCTAACCCATTCAAGAACGCCCTCATTTTCTCCAAGTTCAAGGTTCTCATGGTCATCTGTGGAATATGGATAACTTCAATATGTATGGCTATTTTCCTGATGACAGCACCAGGAAAAGCATTTTCTCCATACTCACATATTCTCGTCATCTTATCGTTTCTTATCTGCTACGTGAGGATTTTCTGGATCGCAAGAAAACAGCAACGAAAAATTAACATTCAAATGGAACAAGTTATTCACAATCATCGTCAAATCAGACTGCAAAAAGCCAATCGAGCTACTAAGACGACCTTTTTGATTGTAATTTCTTTAATGGTCTGTTTCTTCCCCGACACTGTGTATGATTTTCATCCCGATTTCGATGTTAATGAGGAAAGGAAAAAATGGCTTTTTACTCTGCTGTTCTTTAGCTGCTCGCTCAATCCATGTATCTATATGTGGAGAACTGAAACTTTCAAAATGGCCGCGAAACGCACTTTCTGCATGTCTTAAAGTCATTTGAAACTAAAACAAAGCAAAAACAGCAACACTGAACTAGAAAGTAAATAGAAAATAAAGAAAATGCGGAAAAAAATAAGGAGAAAAAGATACATCGTTCGTGATCAAAGTTGTAGTAAATAATTAACTGAAATTTCAAAGAAATTAAAAGGAAAGAACATAGTGCGAGGATATTGCAAGAGGTTGATTTAGCAGACAACAGGAATTCCGTTATTTAGAAAGTTCTTGGGAAGTTTAAATTTAGGGAAATCAGTATAATTGTGCTTTACATATATCATTTATAATGTAAATAACTCATGATTAATTTTGAATTAAATCATCTTGTAGAAATCGTTTCCTTATTCTAAAAACTAGACGCCAGAATTAGATATCCGCATGAAAAAAAAAAAACAAGGGAAAAGTCATTTTAAGATTATTATGGAATGAATAGAACAAGTGGAAAAACGCAGACAACCTAATTAGCTTTTTATTTCAGCAAAATTTTAATTTATAATCTAGCTTTTCTACCCTTGCTATGAACATATCATAATTAAATGTACTAATTTTAGTTAGAATTATTCATTTTTACACGTATATAATCGAGTTTCAAAGACTACCGAAGACTCCCTAATGAAGTTTAAAACAAGCTGGTAACACGCATTTGTGAAAGCTAGTTGACCAAAGAATGAATAATTTAGATGGTACTTTGTTTCTGTTTAGAATGTAACTACAAAATCGATACAAACACTTGTAATAAAATATTAGTTTTAACTATTATTTTAGTAAGTATTTAATGCCAAATTGGACGGTTAAATTATACAGTTCAGTTTCTTTGAATCTCACAGCTTGCGTAACGTAAGAATATTCGTAAAGTCACATGGAAAAAGTACTTTTTGTGAGCCAAAGGACATTGACTTTCTGAAAATAAAGTCGAAATATAAGAATGAAATCTTAAAGTAAAAGAGTTTTCAAAAAGGCTGAATTGAAGTAGCTGTAAATCCAGAAAAGAATGTTCTGTTTTTGAACGAATACTCGTAATTTTCGAACCTCTTTGTGAACGGAAGCCTCGGATTGATTAAAGTTTTTTATGTTTTCAATAATTAATGATCGATGTTATTTTTTTTGTAAGATAGAAGTGTATTTTAGTCAAGAAGATGAGGAATTGTAAATACAAAATCCAAATACACCTGCAGACGCTTCAACTAAATTTGTTTTACGAAGATAAAATATTTGTCAAAAAAATCATAAATAAATATAATTTGCTGAAAAAATAAAGGGTCTAGAAGAAAAAAATGCTAATCCCTAAAGTGTGGGCAATTAATTGAAATTATCTGTAAATTAATTTTAAAAAATATCGATATTTTTTTTACAAAAATGTGAATATATTTAAAGAAGAATAAATTGATACACTCCAAAAATTCAAAAAATTTAAAATCAAGGTGATTTTCAGTTTTCAGTGAACATATTTTACAATTGTAAAATCAAGGCGAAGAATCCTGGCTAATTCTATAATCGTCCTAAGAATGTCAGTTTCTCTGGCAAAGAATGTCAGTTTCTCTGGGTTTTCTTGAAAAGTACTTGATAAACCGTTTGACTACTACTTGATCTAGTCATTCATTCAAATTGTCATATTTTAAGGTGGCTCGAAGGAGTTTTTTCATTGGCTACAACTGATTCAAATTGTTATTCATAAAACTTTAATCAAGTGCATCAACTGGGTGCAAAATCTATTTTCATAAGTCAGTAAAAACTAGTTCTAGACACTTTAAAAGGTTTCACTTAGTTGTTTCGTACGGTCGTTCTCATCACTGGTGGTAGATTAAGCCTGTCAATGGTACCGAGAACTACCTGTCACAGGTGAAAAGGCTCCCGCGAAGAGGAGATGACGCCATAAACATGAAGATGAAGGGTGTTTTCCATTTGTCTAAAAAAACCGGTTGGTGAAACCGACACAAGTTTGGTTCAGAAGGTACAGCTCAAACCAGTTTTGGAAGTCGGAAGGTTGGAAGTACTATACAAAATTGACTGTTCCATTTACACTACTCCAACCAAAATTAATTACCGGTTTTTTCGGACAATTTGAGGAATTGGTTTGTTCCAACCGAATTGGCCTGACAACCTCAGAAGGTTGTCCTCTATTTTCGGTTGGAAATTCCGAAAAATTGAATGCTCCATTTGCATTCCATCCAAAAATACCGGGTTTTTTGGACAAATACGGCATCGTATGTTAGTCAGCTTTATTCGACAGTGAGTTGCAAGTGTGACAACTAGAAGATTCCAGATTATAGGAATTCTTCTGAATCTTGGACAAGCCGGACAAGGTTTTCAGCGGACTTTTCCTAGCTAAAGGCCCGGTAATACGAGCAACAAAATCGTGCAACTTGTCGCGCAACATTGTTGATCATGAGTTGCAAGTTGCAGAGCAAATGCTGCTCGTATTACCACCCCGCGCGCAACAAAATTTCTTTGTTTCAAAAAGTAGACAGTGGTTCTACTTTGTGCAACAAAGAAAATTTGTTGTGTGCGGGGTGTTAATACGAGCAACATTTGCTCTGCAACTTGCAACGCAACAATGTTGCGCGACAAGTTGCACGATTTTGTTGCTCGTATTACCGGGCCTTAACAAAATTGTGCTTGTATATATTTTCTAGCCATCCAGTTCTTCAAATAACTTCCCAAACTCTTATAACTACTCAGATATATTTTAGAAAATCAAAGGGTTTTTTTTACCAGCATATGTGTTACTAACCCGCTTTCCAACTGAGCCCATGCGTCTAAATAGTTGTCTACTTGTCTCAATGTGTCTGTTAAATAAAAAGGATTAGACGAGAGGCCGAGGATTTTAAAGACGTTTTATTGATAATCCCAAAATGTTTATTTATCCAGCTTAATGTCCAACTAACCATCTAATCAACTAAGACATCTAACTGGCATCCTTTTATGCTTAGAAACCTTAATGAACACTCAAATATTTGTCCGCATTTACATTTGAGCCGTTCACAGGGTGTGGCATTAGATGTCCCAGCTAGATTAGATGTAAACGATACAATTATAATTTATAAATAATTTGATGCTCTACAAATAACTATTAACGATAGTTTAAATATGCACTTTTCAACATTCTTCCTTTGTTGTTGTTGTTGTTGTTCTTTTTTACCAGAATTTACAAAAATATGCAATTTACATGAATAAATGACATGTTTGGTAAAAGCCAACCCTGCATAACTATAGGAGTAAAACAAGGTGGGAGGCTCCTTAGACTACGACGTCCTATAGCTCGATTTCAGAAAATGCTTATCCACAAAACTTACCGTTTCTACAAAATCTAGATGAATAATATAGGTTATTTAGAAATTATAAAATATTTCAACTAGTCTACCAAAAGCGTTCATAAAGCGTTTTTAGTTTTACAAAACTGAGGAAACTGCCCAATTTTACTTGTACCGGCGACTTGTGTCACAGGGAGCGCGGCTTTTTAGAGTCAAAAATGAACGAATAAATCAATTTACATTTTGGGTTTCCAGTGTTGAGTTAACCTGATAGGAGATTAAATGGGGTAACTTGAGAGCAGTTTGAAATTCAAATCTAACGTATCAGTGTAACGCACTCTTTTAGTAACAGTCAATAAGAGTGCGTTACACTGATACGTTAGCTTAGTGAATTTCAAACTGCTCTCAAGTTACCCCAAGTAATCTCCTATCAGGTTACTGGCAGTTACGATTAGAGTCTTGTTTCAAATCTAAACACAGGAAACCAAAAATACTAATTGATTTATTCGTTCATTTACGACTCTTAAAAGCCGGGCTCCCTGTGCATGTAGTCTGTCAGTTTCCAATCCCGTGTATATGCATGGCACAAACAAGCTACCTGTTGCAGCAATATGCATTTCTTAAAGGCCTTGTTACATGCACTCTGTAATTTTCTCAGCATGCGCAACTTTTTTTGTAACACTATGCGAGACACATTGCAGGACCATTGCATAGCACAACAGGCCTAGGGCTTGTCTTGAAATAGTTTTTGTTGCGCTCAACTTCTAACGAAGTAGAACTCGATTCTACACTTTGCAACTGATTACAGCAACATACAACTTCATTGCACAGTGTAACAGCCCTCCAGTAACTTGTCTGGCAATTTTTACGCGTTTTTCCTGAATAGCGCATGCGCACTCGCGCCAACGATACTAGTACTCACAACCTTCCTCAGTAAAGCAATGCAAGTTGCTGCAATGTATTACAAAGTGTAGCGTTTCGCCATGGCACTCCGTAACGATACAGTTTCTAGGGTTGCGAGACATGTTGCTAGACTAGATTTTATGAAAGGAGGAGAATTGTTATACACACTTTTCTACAAGTAGCTGTGGGTTCCCTGTGTATTCCACCAAGTACGTGTACTGTAAAACTTCCCCGCGTAAGCGATCATTCAAAATGTCGCGGGAAGTGGTCGCCTAGCTACAAGAGTAAATATTCACAGACATCGTACGGGATCTTAATTTTGAGTCATATGTCAACAGATGCAGACAATGAACTCGCATCAATTCTTCATGTAAGAGCCATCCACAATGTTACTGCAAAATCACTGTTACTTTCAAAATCATGCAAAATCACACAGCCAAACAGTCTGTTGCAGTTGTTTTCACTTCCGTCAATCAAAATCAAAGATCAAAATAACGACGAAATACAGAAGACAGTTATTGTCTGTGGTACAATATATCATTTAAAGAGCACATTGGACATTTGGTAGATATTTAGAGGGCTTTGACATCAGTGTTTATCATTTTGATCATAATTGATGGAGGCTAAATCGACAAAATCCAGCAGACAATTTGGGTGTCTGAGTTTGATTTTGAATACTGCAGTAAGAGTTTTTTTCAGATTCGTTCAGCATTATGCTGACCTTAATTATTGACTAACATGATACTCAATCCATTTTTTGTCCGGCGAGAGAGGGGAGTGTTTGTCAAGTGGTCGCTTACGGAGGCTAAAAATACACAAGAAAATGACAAACCATCAGCTCTAAAAGTGCATGGTCATGGTCGCTTACGAGAGGTGCCAACTAAAGTAATTTGTATGGAAAACTTTTGGTATTTTGGCAAGTAGTCGTATAGTGAAGGTTCAAGGATGTCCAACTGGAACCAAATCATGCTTGTCCCTAGGTTTTTAACACTACGTCCATGATCGGCATGGATTCCTGTTGTGGACTGATGTACGAAACTGTGAAATCCTACATCTGAGGTCACTCCCTTTGTGTCTTAACAACGCTTGGGGTGATCCTGGGGAACAGTCTAGCAATCAATCAATTATATATGTGCACGTTTCGTCAAAGAGGAATTACTACAACCACCAGATGTCTGGATTTGAAGCTTAGAACGTTTAATATTGCGATAGAATTAATCATGCCGAACTGATGTAGATGCCAACTACAGTAATTTGTATGGAAAACTTTTGGTATTTTGGCAAGTAGTCGTATAGTGAAGGTTCGAGTATGTCCAACTGGAACCAAATCATGCTTGTCCCTAGGTTTTTAACACTACGTCCATGATTGGCATGGATTCCTGTTGTGGACAGATGTACGAAACTGTGAAATCCTACATCTGAGGTCACTCCCCTTGTCTTAAAAGCGCTTGGGGGTGATCCTGGGGAACAGTCTAGCAATCAATCAATTACATATGTGCAGGTTTCGTCAAAGAGCAATTACTAAAACCACCAGATGTCTGGATTTGAAGCTTAGAACGTTTAATATTGCGATAGAATTAATCATGCCGAACTGATGTAGATGCGGCACTCCCTCGTTTGGTCAAAAGTTTCGGCCGGTTCTACTTCCTCTTCGAAATATCCTGGTAGAAAATACAACTTTTTAGTAAGTGTACTTTTCCAGTGAGGAACTAGTTTGTACTCGTTCTCGGTTTTGCATCTGCGAGATACTTCCTCAATGAGACTTATAGCGTCCATTTCCCATGAGTACCAGGAAAAGACTTTCACAAGGGGTGGAATAAAATGGGAACTCGGTAAGTTGGAATAGACCAAGAGCATGTCAGAGTCGGCTGATACACTGACTGGTATAGTAGATTCTTGACGGACAAGAGAAATTGGCTTGCCTGGATACAATGTACCTGTGTGATTGTCCTCTTTGAAAACATGTTTGCCAATCGGCGACTTAGCTAGCCCTCCTTGAATATTTGCCTGGATGATGCCTTTATCACTTCGTCCTGCTCGATCTCCTGGCAAAAAAGACCGCATCAAATGTTGAGAACCATAACAAGATTGGATAATTATTATCTTGGGCTTGCCAATGTAACTGCCACTTTTGCCGACGAGATCCACTATCTCGTCAACTGTAACAGTTTCTCCATAGCTGAGATAAATGCAGCCTTGTTTGGTACCATGAGACAACACAGCCACGATGACGGAATCACACTTAACAGCATCTTTGTCATTTACGTAACGTCAAAGAGCAATTACTAAAACCACCAGATTTCTGAATGGATTTGAAGCTTAGAACGTTTAATATTACGTTAGAATTAATCATACCGAACTGACTTAGATGCGGCACTCCCTCGTTTGGTCAAATGTTTCGGCCGGTTCTACTTCATCTTCGAAATATCCTGGTAGAAAATACAACTTTTTAGTAAGTGTACTTTTCCAGTGAGGAACTAGTTTGTACTCGTTCTCGGTTTTGCATCTGCGAGATACTTCCTCAATGAGACTTATAGCGTCCATTTCCCATGAGTACCAGGAAAAGACTTTCACAAGGGGTGGAATAAAATGGGAACTCGGTAAGTTGGAATAGACCAAGAGCATGTCAGAGTAGGCTGGTACACTGACTGGTATAGTAGATTCTTGACGGACAACAGAAATTGGCCTGACTGGATACAATGTACCTGTGTGATTGTCCTCTTTGAAAATATGTTTGCCAATCGGCGACATAGCTAGCTCTCCTTGAATATTTGCCTGGATGATGCCTTTATCACTTCGTCCTGCTCGATCTCCTGGCAAAAAAGACCGCATCAAACGTTGAGAACCACAACAAGATTGGATAATTATTATCTTGGGCTTGCCAATGTAACTACCACTTTTGCCGACGAGATCCACTATCTCGTCAACTGTAACAGTTTCTCCATAGCTGAGATAAATGCAGCCTTGTTTGGTACCATGAGACAACACAGCCACGATGACGGAATCACACTTAACAGCATCTTTGTCATTTACGTAACAGTCTATCTGAGTTTTAAGCTCCTTTGCTGTACTGGCACTGTAATGTGGAATAATAACTCTGTAACCCATATCAGAAAACAGATTTTCTAGGTTTTGAGCATGGGCATCGGACTCTTGATAACACGTGTCACCAACACCATAATGAACATAGTTGAAGATCAACGCCAGACCTTTTGGACGTGACGTCATTTTGTACATTTTTTCAGTATTCTTCCTTGCCTTTTCAATGCGAACAAGATAAGGCGAATACTTCAGAAAATCGATGTAATCCAAAGGCAACTCTCCATAAACGATTCCTTTTAGTTCCATTTTTGTTCTCTCTGACATGTTTCCAAAAATGGTTTTGTCAATACGTAGAATACGGAGATTCTCTAAGGTGGTGATATTTTCGACCCCTTCAGTAACATTGTTGCTGGAAATATTTAAATCATGTAAGTCGCGCAGTTGACAAATGTCTTGAGGAACAGAGCTTATTCTGTTCTGAGACACATCTAATGCTTCCAAAGATGTCATCTGTAGAATTGCTGTGGGAATGCAACTCAAATTGCACCTTGTCAACGACAGTGACCTTAGCTCAGCAAGCTTCATCCAGTCATCCCAATCGAAATCATCGACTGTCAATGTACAGTTTTCCAATATTAAAGAATCCAACTCGAACAGTTCAAAAACAGACTTCGGGATACCAGAAAGGTTGGTCAATAGGCCATATGCACTAACAGGTCACGTGACCCTATCTCCCCTAAATCAAGCAGCACCATCAAAATGAACTCCAAAAATAGAAAGAGCGCTTCGATATTAGTAAAAGTGCAAAGTTTCAGATTATAAGATGAATAAGAGAAAAAACGACAGTAAATTTAAGATTGGATATTTTCTTAAGATTCGTTCGAAAAAACGCGTTGGATGGCACGAGCTTGCCATCCAACGCGTTTTTCCGAACGAATCTTAAGAAAATATCCAATCTTAAATTTACTGTCATTTCTCCTGTATTACACCTTATGAGCTGAAACTTTGTATTTTTACTAATATCGAGGTGCGCTTTCTATTTTTGGAGTTCATTTTGATGGTGCTGCTTGATTTAGGGGAGATAGGGTCACGTGACCTGTTAGTGCATATGGCCTATTTCAATTCCCGTCCGCCCTCTTCTTCTTCTGTACTCATCTGTAACTTTTCAATGGGCCACTCTTTTAGAAGTATGAAGTCATTGAGCTTCTTTTCATTCTTCTGTGACAGAAACACAGCAAACCTAAGCGAATATAGTTTGTTGTACGCGTCCATAAGGAAGAGCATGAAAGCAAGGTCTCCTTTAACACCATGTACGTCACTTGGAGGCAAGGATAAAATACTTTCTTTATCTTCAACTCTCTCAGTGTAGCCTTCAATGTACGGCTTTTTTTTGATAAAATACTCAACACAGCAAAGTCGGAAAGCACACAACAGAACATAGAAGATTAGAAGCCCTATGATTGTCTGTAAAGCAACTCGAAAAAACGGAATAAGGACATTCGAGCACTTGAAGTACTCGTAAGTTGCCGTAAAGGTGGCATCAATTTCACACTTTACAACGCGTTTTAAAGCGAAAACACTGCAGAATCCATTGAATGTCAAAAAACTACATGAAAACAACAAATGTAATTTAGCTTGCTTACGGTATAACCGATACAAAATCAAACTGCCGTCTTGCTCCTGCTCAACATCTTTCCGAAACTGTATTACCTTTTCACATAAAGTCTTTGCTTTGATGGCTTCTGAAAGTTCAAGGGTGGCATTTGCATCTTTATCAGGCTTCAAAGCTTCTTTGTCAGATATGTTACATTGCTTTTTATGTCGTTCTTCTATCTGTTTTGTTTGTTTGTTTGTTTGGTTTATGTCTTCTGACATTGTTCTTCTTACATCATGGGAAAAATTTCGTCCGGACCAACGAACATTAGAAACAGCTAAACATGTCATGTCAAGGAAATTGTAGCATTCCATTACCAAACTTACAAAATGCTCCATTTTCGATGAGGTTTGCGGCAGCTTTAGCCAGAAGTTATTCACGATTATCAGCACCACCGCCTGGACAAAAATAATCAAGGAAAAATATGACGCAAACCAATGCACAGCTTTGTAACCACATTCTGCTTTCACAAATTCATATTGACTTTTATCTTGCAGCTTTGTGAGTATCGTCATTCTTGAGCTCCGGGTTAATAAGGGATTGTACGTTTTACGGCAGAAGTTTGATGAAGGATTCATGGAGTTTCCATTCCATGTGGCATTGGTCCCTTGGTTAAAGTTACAGTCAACTGCAGGTAGGCAGACAAGACTGTCCCGTGTAGCTTGCCTTGCAGCCGACAACAAAGCGATCAGTAGAATGAATCCAGCGAGATAATCAGAGACAATATCCCACCATGGCTTCAGAAATTTGTCAGTTGGGTTGTTTACCTCAAAGCGGGCAAGCAAATCTGCGGAAAACATGTCTGGCAGTAAATTCCTGGAAAGACAGAAAGGACACACTGAAAATCGTGCAGCTAACGGCGTCGTTATGGTTATAATAAAAAGATACTGTTTACTGAATCCCCCATGATTGCACATATTCTTGCAGAACTGTTAGTGTTTTTGAACATTCGTATCTCCTTGATTGTTCAACTTATGTCCTTCAAACTTCACAGTTTTACTGATTTTGATGAGGTCTTTCCAGCTATGGTCATTGTTTTTAAGTTTAGGAACTTTCTTTTGGAATTACATCATGTGATAAAAACTCACTATGAAATCACTGTAGCAATTCACAAAATACGTCATTTACACGTATAAGATTGCAGAATACGTCTTGGTAACTGCTATATTCGGATTCAGCATGGAAAATCAGTTTAGAATAGTTATGTTACCAGCCTCTACCCCAAAATGTCTCAAGGTATCTGATTTTTCGAAAATGAGCCTAGTCTATGTATTGAATCAGAAAAGGAGGAACGAGACAGCTAAAACAAGTCAGTTAAGCGAGGCAAAATTGAAAGCGGAAAAGTTTGAAAAGATGCTTGGTAACTGGAAAAACAAGCTTTCTCATTTAAAAACCAGCAACTGAACATATAGTCCAGTCCCAGACTCTCTTTCTTGCCGCTCCAATACTCGCGGAGAAAGAGAGTCCAGTATAACTTGCATGCGCATGTGCAACATGAGCCAATCAATGGATTAATTAGTATTTTGCGAGCTTGCAATATGCAAATGTAAGTGTTTGGTAGCATTGGTAGTGATGCGTATCGAAAAATTCACAAATACGTCTTTCACAACTGTCCATCCGTAAATGGCCTGTAACTGCTCAAACTTTGGTAAAAGATTATAGTTGGTTTTTCCAAGTGCATAGCTCACTGAATCAACAAATGGCTTTCCGAAATGAGACTGATATCGTGTATACAAAACACTTTCTTCTTCAGCCATCTTGAATCATTAGATGACTTTAGGATTTGTAACCACGCGATCACCACATGAATGTGGTGATCGCGTGGTCACTAAGCTGACATGCGCATGCAAGTTATACTGGACTCTCTTTCTCCGCGAGTCCTGGAGCGGCAAGAAAGAGAGTGTGGGACTGGACTACTGAACATAGTGAGCTAGTGTGAATCAGATGCTTGATAAATGAATAATAATAATAATAATAATTTTTATGGACGGTGAAACCTATACTACTCGTGTTAAGCGATTTTCAGAAGGGGCCTAAAATAAATACAAGTAAATGTATAAATATAATGTAATAAAAATTAAGATAAAAATGTTATGAAAAAATATAAAAGATAATATATACAATAAAAATTATACAATACTCCTAAGTCTAGATTTAAAAATAGGAAAGACTTAACATTTTAAACTTCAGAATCTAACTTATGCAAATAAATGATTCATTACTTATAAGTCAGCAGCATGCAGGATCGAACTAAGAAGCTTGATTACATGAAAGTGTTTACATCGTCTACAAGTCACCAAAAGCCATTTCGATTTCAAGCCTTTTTTCCAGTTTTCAGTCGTAGTAATACAAACTAAGAAATATGGTCAGTTTGATTGATTGAGAGGACTGGCATTTCAACTTAATTTTGAAATTTATTCCTACATTTAAAAATTACGGTTTCCATGGCAGCAGCTAAAAAAGGAAATGGAAAAACCTACATAGCATTCAGTTGATGTAATATCAGTCATAAGATCTACTGTATTCTGTTGTCGTCAGTTCTATTTATTGTTTTATGTGTTATTCAATATATATTTATAAACATATTTACATCAACTGCGTGCTACGTAGGTTCTCCTAAAACTGAGGAAATGGCGGTCAGACCCGGGAAGCTTTCTCACGTTTAAAAGAGGTGATTTAATTATGGAAGCAAGTCCAAAAGCTCACAAAATGAAAGAAGTACAGGTCTTTTTGCTGTTTAATTTTATCTTCATTAAAAAAACCGTGAACACCTAAACTATATTGAATATGTCAGGAATGTTAAAAGTGTTTTTGTGAATCCAATTTCTGGTAAAATATTTCAAAAATCAAGAAAAATCAAATAGTAAGAAATTTTGTAGCAAGACTGATCGGCTTATGGTTCCAGGTGAATTAGTTAAAACAGCTTTCATGAGATTGTTTACACCGCTATAAACATTCCAGACATATTTTAGATCAGTGTTTACGATTTTCTTAGTTTGACTGTAAGACTCTTGCCGCTAAGAGTTATGAAACGTGCTGGTCATTTTTCTGGCCTCTCAGTACCCTGTAGCCTAACTCCGATGTTAACTACCTGATAGAATGAGCGATCACCTGTACTCCAAGCCCTATCTTTTTCGACTTCTCACCTCACCATGACACTGCAGAACACTGCATGACACATAAGCTCGTCTTCGTCACGGTTGCCGATATTTCAATTTTCCTCTCACATGCTCTTCTTTTCCGAACTCTCCGATACATAACTCCGTCTCTTATCTCTTCCAAACTTTCCCTTTATTCACCCACTACAGTGTTTTTAGATTTTTCGATATTTTCCTGCTCTCACATTTTTTCGTTCCTCACCCCACCCCCTATCATCTCCTCTTACGAAACCCAGCAAATATAACGGTGTTTAAAGCGCGTATTAATACACAAAGCATGTTTTTCCTTACCCTTAATACAATTTTTAGGAGGCTTACCGCTCCCCCATGCTGCCAATCAACATATTTCAGTTTTCATCGCGTTTATTCCCTACACAAAATTTGCATTTTACATCAACTTTTATCCCATTTTGCCTCTCTTATTACACTTCATCTTTCCGTCGTATGCACATGTTTTGGTTTTATCACATCAAACACTTTCATATTAGAAATTTCTTTCTCTTCAAAATATTACTGATACCTTACCTCAGTTGCTCCTTTAATTAATCTGTGCCAAGTGGCCTATAGGGCCATACCCTGGGAACCAGAGATTTATTTCTATCTTGCTGTTGACGCTTGTAATTTTAACGGTTACGAAATTAAGTAGCCGGACTTTATAGGTCTTAACTGTCCTTGTAAAAGCCTTCTTCGTATGAAAGAAAATAAAATTGTTTACGAGACGTCGTATAGCATTTCGTGAGAAAGAAAGAATTCAAAATCCCGGAGAAAGTGTTTGGTGGTTAATTGATAACTGCATGGACAGACGCTGGTTCGGAAACACTTCAGTATAAACTGGTTTGGGCCAGTTTCCAAACTTGACGGCGTCAATCAAAACAACATGGAAGTGAGGTTCTAGGCTCGTTTGGCCAGGAGATAGAAATAAACCTCTGGTTTCCAGGGTAATATCGGAGTGCCATACCTAAGAAAAAATGGTAACCATCGGGTTGATTTTTAATGGTCACACAGGGTGCCCAACGGCTGTACGTCAGTCCGTCCGTCCGCCCGCCCGCCCGTCCGTGCCACAAGCTCTGTTTCAGAGAGGGTGTTTTACGCGCGATGATTATTAGTTTGGGCTACCTGTGTCGCTTGTCAGCTTTGTTAAGACCATTGAGAGGAAAAACAAATCTCGCTAAAAATCAATACAATTCTGAAAGCTTGGTTGTACTGTCTACAACCAATCAACTTGCTACAACCAAACGGTCTTACCTAGTTATCATAGTTATTTGGGCCGTTAGTTTATTGTGGAGTTTTGTAGTTAGAAAAGTTAACAATACTCCAATCTCTCTTGATAATCGTTCTTTCTTTATGTTTGTCATTGTTCTTGGCATATATATGATGGTGAAAATATCTCAAGTCATTCGTAGACACTCAACGTATATCCATGCCCAACAGATCAAAGCTCAATACTCAGCCCAGATTCATGTTCAACAGCAACCACAAAAACCAACCACGAACATGCAAAGGTACAAGAAATCCGTCAAGACCATGTACTTCATCTCTGGTGTATTTATAGTGTGTTATTTACAATCCTATATTGTCTTTATTGGGTACTTTGGAATGAAGGCAGTTGGTTTCAACATATGAAAAGAGTCCTCAAAGTGCAACACGAGATGATCTATTAGAACAATGCGTCTAAATAGTTGTCTACTTGTCTCAATGTGTCTGTTAAGGATTAGACGACAGGCCGAGGATTTTAAAGACGTTTTATTGGTAACCCCAAAATGCTTATTTATCCAGCTTAATGTCCAACTAACCATCTAATTAACTAAGACATATATGCTTTAATAGAAACCTTAATGAACACTCAAATATTTGTCCGTATTTACATTTGAGCCGTTCACAGGGTGTGGCATTACATGTCCCAGCTAGATTAGATGTAAACGATACAATTATAATTTATAAATAATTTGATGCAAATAACTATTAACGATCAAGTTTTGAAAATAAGCACTTTCCAACATTTTTCCTTTGTTGTTGTTGTTGTTTTTACCAGAATTTACAAAATATGCAATTTTTATCACATGAAAAAATGACGTGTTTGGTAAAACCCTGCATACCTATAGGAGTAAAACAAGATGGGAGGCTCCTTAGACTACGACCCGTCCTATAACTCAATTTCAGAAAATGCTTATCCACAGTACAAAACTTACCGTTTCTACAAAATCTAGATAAATAGAAGTTATAAAATATTTCAACTAGTCTATCAAAAGCATTCATAAAGCGTTTTTAGTTTTACAAAACTGAGGAAACTGCCCAATTTTACTTGTACCTGCGACTTGTGTCTGTCATTTTCCAATTCGGCCCGCGTATATGCATGGCACAAACAAGCTACCTGTCGCAGCAATATGCATTCTTTATAAAGGCATTGTTACATGCACTCTGTAATTTTCTCAGCAAGCGCAACTTTTTTTGTAACGCTATGCGGGACACGTTGCAGGACCATTGCATAGTACGTCAACATGGCTTGCAACCTCATTGCACCGTGTAACAGCCCTCCAGTAACTTGTCTGGCAATTTTTACGCGTTTTTCCTGAATAGCGCATGCGCACTTCTCGCGCGCCAACGATACTAGTACTCCCAACCTTCCTCAGTAAAGCAATGCAAGTTGCTGCAATGTATTGCAAAGTGTAACGTCTCGCCATGGCACTCCGTAACGATACAGTTTCTAGGGTTGCGAGACATGTTGCTAGACTAGATTTTATGAAAGGAGGAGAATTGTTATACACACTTTTCTACAAGTAGCTGTGGGTTCCCTGTGTATTCCACCAAGTACGTGTACAGTGAAATTTCCCCGCGTAAGCGATCATTCAAAATGTCGCGGGAAGTGGTCGCCTAGTTACAAGAGTAAATATTCACAGACATCGTACGGGATCTTAATTTTGAGTCATATGTCAACAGATGCAGACAATGAACTCGCATCAATTCTTCATGTAAGAGCCATCCACAATGTTACTGCAAAATCACTGTTACTTTCAAAATCATGCGAAATCACACAGCCAAACAGTCTGCTGCAATTGTTTTCACTTCCGTCAATCAAAATTGAAAATCAAAATAACGATGAAATACAGAAGACAGTTATTGTCTGTGGTACAATATATCATTTAAAGAGCACATTGGACCATTTGGTAGGTATTATTTAGAGGGCTTTGACATCAGTGTTTATCATTTCGATCATAATTGATGGAAGCTAAATCGACAAAATCCAGCAGACAATTTGGGTGTCTGAGTTTGATTTTGAAAACTGCAGTAAGAGGTTTTTTCAGATTCGTTCAGCATTATGCTGACCTTAATTATTGACTAACATGATACTCAATCCGTTTTTTTTTTGTCCGGCGAGAGAGGGGAGTGTTTGTCACTGGTGGTCGCTTACGGAGGCTAAAAATACACAAGAAAATGACAAACCATCAGCTCTAAAAGTGGTCATGGTCGCTTACGAGAGGTGCCAACTACAGTAATTAATTTGTATGGGAAACGTTTGGTATTTTGGCAAGTAGTCGTATAGTGAAGGTTCGAGTATGTCCAACTGGAACCAAATCATGCTTGTCCCTAGGTTTTTAACACTACGTCCATGATCGTCATGGGTTCCTGTTGTGGACAGATGTACGAAATTGTGAAATCCTACATCTGAGGTCACTCCCCTTGTGTCTTAACAGCGCTTGGGGCCGGTGATCCTGGGGAACAGTCTAGCAATCAATCAATTACATATGTGCAGGTTTCGTCAAAGAGCAATTACTAAAACCACCAGATGTCTGGATTTGAAGCTTAGAACGTTTAATATTGCGATAGAATTAATCATGCCGAACTGATGTAGATGCGGCACTCCCTCGTTTGGTCAAAAGTTTCGGCCGGTTCTACTTCCTCTTCGAAATATCCTGGTAGAAAATACAACTTTTTAGTAAGTGTACTTTTCCAGTGAGGAACTAGTTTGTACTCGTTCTCGGTTTTGCATCTGCGAGATACTTCCTCAATGAGACTTATAGCGTCCATTTCCCATGAGTACCAGGAAAAGACTTTCACAAGGGGTGGAATAAAATGGGAACTCGGTAAGTTGGAATAGACCAAGAGCATGTCAGAGTCGGCTGATACACTGACTGGTATAGTAGATTCTTGACGGACAAGAGAAATTGGCTTGCCTGGATACAATGTACCTGTGTGATTGTCCTCTTTGAAAACATGTTTGCCAATCGGCGACTTAGCTAGCCCTCCTTGAATATTTGCCTGGATGATGCCTTTATCACTTCGTCCTGCTCGATCTCCTGGCAAAAAAGACCGCATCAAATGTTGAGAACCATAACAAGATTGGATAATTATTATCTTGGGCTTGCCAATGTAACTGCCACTTTTGCCGACGAGATCCACTATCTCGTCAACTGTAACAGTTTCTCCATAGCTGAGATAAATGCAGCCTTGTTTGGTACCATGAGACAACACAGCCACGATGACGGAATCACACTTAACAGCATCTTTGTCATTTACGTAACAGTCTATCTGAGTTTTAAGCTCCTTTGCTGTACTGGCACTGTAATGTGGAATAATAACTCTGTAACCCATATCAGAAAACAGATTTTCTAGGTTTTGAGCATGGGCATCGGACTCTTGATAACACGTGTCACCAACACCATAATGAACATAGTTGAAGATCAACGCCAGACCTTTTGGACGTGACGTCATTTTGTACATTTTTTCAGTATTCTTCCTTGCCTTTTCAATGCGAACAAGATAAGGCGAATACTTCAGAACATCGATGTACTCCAAAGGCAACTCTCCATAAACGATTCCTTTTAGTTCCATTTTTGTTCTCTCTGACATGTTTCCAAAAATGGTTTTGTCAATACGTAGAATACGGAGATTCTCTAAGGTGGTGATATTTTCGACCCCTTCAGTAACATTGTTGCTGGAAATATTTAAATCATGTAAGTCGCGCAGTTGACAAATGTCTTGAGGAACAGAGCTTATTCTGTTCTGAGACACATCTAATGCTTCCAAAGAAGTCATCTGTAGAATTGCTGTGGGAATGCAAGTCAAATTGCACCTTATCAACGACAGTGACCTTAGCTCAAGCTCCATCCAGTCTTCACAATCAAAATCATCCTCTGTCAATGTACAGTTTTCCAATATTAAAGAATCCAACTCGCACAGTTCAAAAACGGACTTCGGGATACCAGAAAGGTTGGCCAATTTCAATTCCCGTCCGCCCTCTTCTTCTTCTGTGTTCATCTGTAACTTTTCAATGGGCCACTCTTTTAGAAGTATGAAGTCATTGAGCTTCTTTTCATTCTTCTGTGACAGAAACACAGCAAACCTAAGCGAATATAGTTTGTTGTACGCATCCATAAGGAAGAGCATGAAAGCAAGGTCTCCTTTAACACCATGTACGTCACTTGGAGGCAAAGCTGAAATACTTTCTTTATCTTCAACTCTCTCAGTGTAGCCTTTAATGTACAGCTTTTTTTTGATAAAACACGTAAAACAGCAAAGTCGGAAAGCACACAACAGAAAATAGAAAATTATAAGCCCTATGACTATCTGTAAAGCAACTTGAAAAAACGGAAAAAGGATATTCGAGCACTTGAAGTACTCGTAAGTTGCCGTAAAGGTGGCATCAATTTCACACTTTAGAATGTCTTTTAAAGCGAAACCATTGAAGAATCCATTGAATGTAATAAAAGTATATGAAAGCAACAACTGTGTTTGAGCTTGCCTTAAGTATAACCGATACAAAGTCAAACTGCCGTCTTGCTCCTGTTCGACATCTTTCCGAAACTGTATTACCTTTTCACATAAAGTCTTTGCTTTGATGGCTTCTGAAAGTTCAAGGGCAGTACATGCATCTTTATCAGGCTTCAAAGCTTCTTTGTCAGATGTGTTACATTGCTTTTTATTTCGTTCTGTCTGTTTTGTTTGTTTTTTTGTTTGGTTTATGTCTTCTGACACTATTCTACTTACATCATGAGAAAAACTTCTTCTCCAAAGAACATTAGAAACAGCTAAAGATGTCATGTCAAGGAAATTGTAGCATTCCATTACCAAACTTACAAAATGCTCCATTTTCGATGAGGTTTGCGGGAGCTTTAGCCAGACGTTATTGACGATTATCAGCACCACCGCCTGGACAAAAATAATCAAGGAAAAATATGACGCAAACCAATGTACAGCTTTGTAACCACATTCTGCTTTCACAAATTCATATTGACTTTTATCTTGCAGCTTTGTGAGTATCGTCATTCTTGAGCTCCGGGTTAATAAGGGATTGTATGTTTTACGGCAGAAGTTTGATGAAGGATTCATGGAGTTTCCATTCCATGTGGCATTGGTCCCTTGGTTAAAGTTACAGTCAACTGCAGGTAGGCAGACAAGACTGTCCTGTGTAGCTTGCTTTGCACCCGACAACAAAGCGATCAATAGAATGAATCCAGCGAGATAATCAGAGAAAATATCCCACCATGGCTTAAGAAATTTGTCAGTTGGGTTGTTTACCTCAAAGCGAGCAAGCAAATCTGCGGTAAACATGCCTGGCAGTAAATTCCTGGAAAGACAAAAAGGGCACACTAAAAGTCTTGCAGCTAACGACGTCATTAATTATGGTTATAATTAAAGATACTGGTTACTGAATCCCCCATAAACGATATGAAAAATAGTATTGCACCTATATTGCAGCATTTACAAAACCATCGTTTCTAGTATTTTAAATATGTTTGTAAAGAAATGATATTTGGAAGTTGAAGATATTTTTATTGGTTTCATTTTCTGTTTGAAATTCGCAAACGACAAAGCAGCTAGCGTTTTAGATCTGGAAAGCGTGCCCGGCGAGAGGGGTGGGGGGGAACTTCATTGCAAAAGTATCGGGTATGTTCGTCCGAAATTTAAAAAAAATACCCCTGAAAGATACCGGAAGTCTTTTAAGAAGGGCGTGGCCGGACGATTTTTAACCCCTAAGAGATACCAGCAATAACAAGCTAATGAACATTATTATGATGAACATAAAATTGAACGGTCGACACGCATTTATGGACAAATTTCTTCCATTTGAGAACAAGATAATAAGCGATGGGCTTTTTTGATACCCTAAGAGAGACCAGGAAATGCTAAAACTGTAAACTTCAATTTTAACACCCAGCTTAGCTTGAATACCAAAGCAGGGAAATCCCCTTGGCTTAATGATCAAATAGATGACATCACTAAACCGATTGCATAAATAGAAATATCGTCTTGTTATAGGAAACTCTGTAACTGCAGAATACAACTATATTCAGTATAATTATCCAGTTAGAAAAAGCTTAATATAACCGTTGACATCTCTAGAATAATGTTTTAACAGACACCTTTCACGTACTTGGCCTTCGTTTACTTCCCATAATTGGCAATGGTTTCATGCTCAACCAATCACATTAATTGGAAAAGGCGCCGTCGAATCTGATTGTGTTCACCAATACACCCGTCCTTGCGGATGAGACCTGTCTGTCAAAACATTATAAAAGAGAGCAACTTTCAGCAAATAACCACTTCCCTTCTAACCTTCCAACTAACTAGACCTAGTGCATATATGTAAAACTTGTAAGGACTGGCATATGGAGATTTTGTCTGCGCATGCGTGTGTTTTTGTCTTAAAAATCTTTCGCACATCGAATAGAAGAATTTTGCGCTGATTTGGAAAATTTCGTCGGCGATCTCGCTCTTTAAAATGATGTACGTTCAAGTACCGACGTCCTGAGATTGAAATAGTCTACCTTCTACTATAATGTTGTCGATAACCATTTTAGCCGAAGGCACTCTACCGGGAAAAATATCAAGCGTCGAATTAAGTCAGTCGAAAGTTTGAAAAAGTTGGATGAACGACCAGAACTTTGTATTTTCAAGTTAAATTTTGGACGCTGATCTAGTTTATAAGGTAGATTTAACAGAAGAAGTCATTACCAACACGTTACAGTTTGGATTGAATGTGATTAGGATGCTTCAGGCTTTATCGATCGACAAATAATTTGCCATGTTTCTCCGAGTGCAGCACTTTTGCGCCTTGAAATTCTCGTAATACTTTTGCAAAAATTTTCCATCTTAGACAGGGTGCACCAGCTGAATTATTTTATGAATAGCTTTAATTTTCTATGTTTACTGTTTGCATGACTAGGTTTTTTTGGTAGAAATTTGTGAAAACATTGCCAATCATGGGAAACGTAGGCCAAATGTTGCGTGCTAGGATATTATTCCAGAGATGTCAAGGTTAAACTTTTTCTAGTTAGTTACGTGACACACTTCTTTACTTTGCAGACTTAAGTTATGTTTGGGTTTTCCTATTTCTTGCATTGGTGTTATTCTTATCGCTATTGAATAATGTTGTTTTACGTATTACAATAACAAATTTCTCCAGAACGGCGATATTTCTTTTAATGCGATCTACCTGTAAGCTAAACATCTTGTTAAAAGCCATCTATTGTTTCTTAAAGCCAAGGGGATTTCCCTACTTTGATATTCTATACTTTGATATTCTAGCTAGCTAGCTAAACTGAAATTACTCTTGTCAGCAAAATGACAGCGAACTGAAGACTATAAACCACCAAATTATTAAAACTAACGGTGAACCAAAAACTAATTAAAATTGGAAAAGTGTATCATTATAATAATATAATATAATGCATTGAGGTACCGGATATTTAATGCATGAAGGTACGATGTTTAATGCATTAAGGTATGATATATATTGCATAGAAGTATACGATAAGTGTTTCAGTATTAAATATATGATTGCATTTTTGTCCTTAATACCCCTCCATATAGTAGACTTCGACGAGATGATAAAAGACGCAAATATCAAGCCAGCAACTGCCATGTGTAGTAGAGGAGGAATGGCCATGGAGATGTGTACTGATTCCACTTCCTGCAACAGTTTGGAACCGACGAGAAAGAGCCGTAAACATTTCACTCAACAATGGTGGAAGTCCAGCACTATTGTGTGTAGAGTGCAAAATGGCATCGAGACGACTTCGAGAAACTGAGCTAGAGAACATGTAGAGAAACACGCCGATGACCGTATTAAAATGTCAAGACCGAAGTCAAGCTCAAGAACGCCACTCGTAGAGCTAAGCCCTCAGAGTAGGAAAGCTAGAGTGAAAAATATCTGTATTGACAAGCTAAAAAACTGTATCGACAGGCCGCTAACAGATTAAAAACCGAGCATCATTGACTGTCCAGTGACGAATAAAATGTCGAGCTTGGAAAACCTTTTCACTGTATTGAATCAGAAGAGGATCCGGGAACGAGACAAGCTATAAAACAAGCGTTCAGCGAGGCTGAACGAGGCAAAAGCGGAATTAAAGTTTGAAAAGATGTTGGCGAGCTGGAAAAACAAGCTTTCTTTAAAAACCAGCGAAAACATAGTGAGTGTGAATGCTTGATAAATAAATAAATGATTACACTTACTTGTAATCAGCTGCAGGAAATGAGAAGATGATTACATGCAAGTGTTTACACCGTCTACAAGTCACCAAAAGCCATTTCAATTTCAAGCCTTCTTTTCAGTTTTCAGTCGTAATAGTACAAACTAAGACATTTGTGCAATTTGATTGGTTGAGAGGACTGGTTCAGCTTAATTTTGAAATTCCTACATTTAAAAATTACAGTTTCCATGGCAACTGCTGTCATTCTTTCCAAGAAAGCTAAAAAAGGAAATGTAAAAACCTACATAACACTCAGTTGATGTATTAAATATCAGTCATAAGATCTACTGTATTCTGTTGTCGTCAGTTCTATTTATTGTTTTATGCGTTATTCATTGTATATTTATAAACATATTACATCATCTGAGTGCTACGTAGGTTCTCCTAAAAGAAAATTGCGGTCAGACGCGGGAGGCTTTCTCACGCTTAAAAGAGGTGATTTTAATATGGAAGCAAGTCCAAAAGCTCACAAAATTAAAGAAGTACGGGTCTTCTTGTTGTTTAATTTTATTTTCATTTATTTCAGTCGATATCTATACAGAGACATCCAGTTTAGCTTAGCTAGTTGAAATGGAGCCCTGTTTCTTCAAAACTGTTGGCGAAAAACGATCGAGCTTAGTGACCGACATGTGAAAGTGAAAGTTTGTCAAAATATAGCTTCAACCTAAAGGAATGATGCTGAATAGTTATTGAAAGGTAAAAAGAATTGGTAGGCCACGCTTGTGGAATCCCTATTTAGCTTATTTAAATAAGACAGTAGTTCTCTGAATACAATATTCTAATATTGCCTCTGAGTCTAAATCTCGTGTGGAATTTTGCCCAACAAACAAATCAATAGGTACGGGCCACCTCAACAATCAAAAACTTTCTATTTAGCCACATAAGGACATGCAAATATATAAATTCTGTTTTGAAGAGAAGTGTTATCACGAAATAATGAGAAATACTATAAGAAATTCGACGTTTATTATCAGTAAATCTGAGCAGAATTTAAGCAAAAGTTTCCTGTACACTGAGGGTGTGGGGAAAGGGAGAATCTGTGCATATTCGGGTAGTTAGGGAGGAGTCCGTACATAATATGTTTACGATCTATATTTATGCTAAAACTACTTTTATTTCACTTTCAATTGGTGATAAATCATTCCAGACAAAAATAGTTTTACATTCCAAACCATTCGAGCAACAATTAAACCATTTTACGTTTGTTTTTGTACGCTACAGCTCCTCTCCCGGCCATCCCCTAAGTGATCAGCCAATGCAACTTCTGCTCTTCTAAATTTTAATTATCAGTGAAGTGTCTTCCCTCGTGTAGATATATTACTATTAAGAAGAATTTTGGTAAATTGCTTCAAAAGCATAACCGAACATGAGGAAACGTAAACGAATAAATGAACAAGCTTTATTTGAGGTTTTAAGAAGCGCTTTAGTGACGATATGTTTTGGAACTTATAGTGAAATCGAAAATTTTAATTTTGTTTTCATGCTGGCCTCGATGACTTCAAAATCACATCAAAAGTGACTTTTCAGTAAAACAAATTGTCCCTTATAAAGACAAAAACGGTATTGTTTCAAAACTTAAAGATGAAGAAAAGCTTTTATTCCCAAAAGTCTTGATCCCGTGCGGAATTTTGCAACAGATAGTAAGGTGTTGTTTAGAATAAATTAACAAACCATGAGGGTTTTACCTTTGCAGCTCATACGTCGACTCGATGTAGTTGCTAACTTTTGAAGCTTACTGAATTATGCCTGGTGCAGCAAAGACAACGACACTTGGCAATAGGTATGTTAACATCTTGTTCTATTCCATACCCACAAAATGTCACGAAACAATTCGACAGAATTTGTAGAAGTCGAGGTATTACAAATTCGCAACGTTCACCTCGTGGTCACAAAAATTACTCCCCAAGTTTGTTTGAGGATAACATTGGCGTTTAGCTTCTCATGTGTCCATATTTTGTTCACAAGTTACAATAGGTATTTGTCTTTCTTATAGAAGAAACGGTTCTCGCTGTTTTTGAAATTTTGTTGAGATTTTGGCGGTAGTTTTGACTACATAATTTTGCGTCGTAACAGGCAGCGCAAATTTGTATCGCAACTTCTAAGGATTAAATTGGCGTGATACATGTTGTATGTAGTCCTCTATGACTTTCTACGTGATTAACGAAATAGGAAAAAATTCACCTTAGAATTTTGGATTCATGACCAATTTTATCATAAAGCCATTTTTAAAAATCGTCTCGAATTATTTAATCTAATTCGCAGAAAAATCATTATCAGTACAAATTTCAAGGCTTGTAGACAAATGGCTGCAAATTTCTCAGAAATCGGCGGACAAGGATTTGATGTAAAAAGACGCGACTGAAATTCATGCCCAACAAACAAATCAATAGGTACGGGCCACCTTAAGTGGCATTTTGAGCGATCGCCAAAAAAGCTCTCTTCCCTTGTGTAAATAAATGCACGCGGTGGACCGTGCAAAGCAGCTAAAAACCGTCATAGGTTATTTAAGAGGCTTTAGCAGATCTCTCACACAAATCTATCCATTTTGGAGAAATAGAAAGGCTTTTCTCCTAATAGGACCAACTCCAAGTAAATTAAGGTGGCTGGACCCAATTTCGCCAGTGCGCGGGTAGTCGAATTGAAGCGGCTATTAATCGCGTTACAGAATTAAGTTGACCAAACTTTTTACGCACACCTACTACAAATGGACCAAATTTTATAATGATGCTAGTTTGGTTGGAATCGGAGCTTTTTTAGCATCGAAATTGTTATACACTAGATTTGAAATTTTGCCAATTTTCTCAAAATCCTGACCTCGACGAGCAAAACGATTTATAAGACTTTGTAAATCAAATGTTTGTCTATAATGTGAGAGCGTTTCAAGAAATTCTATTAAGCCGATTTTGAGTAAAAACGGAGCAATTATTTTACTTTGAAGAAATTTAAATCCGTGGGTGCTTTACTAAAGTAATTTTATAACCATAATTTCCCAAAGAAAACTAGCAATATTTTTGGTTCCAAATAATACCAAGGCATGGTTCTTTATTTTGTGAATATGTCATCGTATTTGCAGTTTTTGATTGCCGTTGAGACGACTGTACGTAAAACACTAAATTGCCGCGTTTAACTCGGAATTTCGACATCCACGTTAATAATACTGGTTCTTGAAAACTAGTAGATGAATTTTTTTTTATTTCTCGATATTGAATATTCAATCCTTTACCAGTAAGGTGTGTAAATTACAAAGGCATTGAAGTTTTTTAAGATCATTAAATAATTTTTTAAACATTGCCATATGTGCATCTCTATTCTCCGAGTTGTTGCCGGTGTTTGATTATGCATGCCTGCATGCCTGTCGCTTTGGCGCCTCGTGCAAAAAATGCAAATATACATGGAAAGTCACGCCAGTGATATCCAGAGTAACGCTGTACGTAGCAGTTCCTTACTACAGTTTCTAGAACTATGGTATTTCCTTGTACAAAAAGAAAACGGAGAAGTGAAATATTGCTGGAAAACACATTAAAGGCTAAAAAGGCGAAGAAAAGTAGTTCACCAGTCCAGGTAACTTGGAAGACTTCCATGTATTTGCATTTTTTGCACGAGGTGCCAAAGCGACACGCATGCAGGCATGCATAATCAAACACCAGCAACAACTCGGAGAATAGAGATGCACATATGGCAATGTTTAAAAAATTATTTAATGGTCTTAAAAAACTTCAATGCCTTTGTAATTTACACACCTTACTGGTAAAGGATTGAATATTCAATATCGAGAAATAAAAAAAAATTCATCTACTAGTTTTCAAGAACCAGTATTATTAACGTGGATGTCGAAATTCCGAGATAAACGCAGCAATTTAGTGCTTTACGTACAGTCGTCTCAACGGCGATCAAAAATAGCAAATACGATGACATATTCACAAAATAAAGAACCATGCCTTGGTATTATTTAGAACCAAAAATATTACAACTTTTCTTTGGAAAATTATTGTTATAAAATTAATTTAGTAGAGCACCCGCGGTTTTAAATTTCTTCAAAGTTAAATAATTGCTCCGTTTTTACTCAAAATCGGCTTAATAGAATTTCTTGAAACGCTCTCACATTATAGACAAACATTTGATTTACAAAGTCTCATAAATCGTTTTGCTCGTCGAGGTCAGGATTTTGAGAAAATTGGCAAAATTTCAAATCCAGTGTATAACAATTTCGATGTTAAAAAAGCTCCGATTTCAACCAAACTAGCATCATTATAAAATTTGGTCCATTTGTAGTAGGTGTGCGTAAAAAGTTTGGTCAACTTAATTCTGTAACGCAATTAATAGCCGCTTCAATTCGACTACCCGCGCACTGGCGAAATAGGGTCCAGCCACCTTAACTAGTTTAGGGTCAACAGTCATTTTTAACTCGTGGATTGCAAATCCGCGAGTTATTGTACGTGTGAGCGGTCAGAATGTGCAAACGTGTCACTCACTCACTCTACGATAAAGTGTTAACTGTTGAGTTCTAAGAAGAAATGTATGGCGCAACTCTTATGGTCAGCCTTTGAATCGAAGTTACAGCCTTTAAGGTGGCGAAATACGAGACACAAAAACCCTCAACTTGTCGCACAACATTGTTGCGTTGCAGGTTTTTGATCGATGCTGCGCGTTTTTCACCTCGCGATCTCAACTTGTTTAATTTTCGTCTCACCCTACTCCCGTGTGTCATAATTTGACACTTCTGATCATAAAAATATACATGAAAAAATGTCTCGATACTGATTGGGTAAGAGTAGTTCTGTTTCAAGGAAATTTATATACATCATTGAAAACTGTTGTGAATAATTAACTAAATTTTAAAGAAAATAAAAAGAACATTATGAGAAGAAAAAGAAAGTGTATTTTGCAAGAGTTCGAGTTTGCTGAGGAGGGAGTTTTAGGGATTTGAATCTTTCTCCCTTCATGTAATATATGTACATGAAGGGAGAAAAATTCGAATCCCTAAAACTCCCTCAAATGAGCACGAAACGGCTTGAAACTTCACAGGAATACAGAGAAAATCAAGCACAACAGTATCATGAGTTCAAATTGTTTCTTATTCACTGGAAAATTTGATTAATTTCCATGTATCGAAATAGTAAAGAAATATACAGGAAATTCAATTTCCAGGTAAAATGTACATTTCCATGGTGTGGAAATTTCTCGATACTGTGGAAATAACCAAGAGACATCCTAGAAATCATAAAGTAATATCAAAGAGATCCTAGAAATATCCTAGAAATTTAATGAGGGAGCCAGGAAATACACTGGAAATACCCTGGAAATATCATGAAAGTAGCATGGAAATATCCTAGAAATGTTGTAGGAATACCCTGGAAATACAAAGGAAGACCCTGGAAATACCCTAGAAATGTTGTAGAAATACTCTGGAAATACAAAGGAAGACCCTGGAAATACCCTAGAAATGTTGTAGGAATACCCTGGAAATACAAAGGAAGACCCAAGTCTACAAAGTAAATATAAAAAAAAAAAACCGAAAAAAAAATGGTTCGCAATTATGGGCCACCGTCCTTATACTGCTGCAAAATGAAAGATAATTATATTTATTAAGGGAATTTAACCCCTTTGAAATTCGTTTGATATGTGCGCAAAGAATCACCGGAACGTTGCCGAAGAAGACCGACTAGCACCGGCTTTCGTCCAAATATATTCCTTCGCGGCAGATGAATGAGGCGCGCTCCATTGTTTTGTTTTTAATTTGTTTTGTTTTCACCTTGTATATGATCATCTCATGGTACCTCAATTTCACATGAAAAACGAACAGAAATGTCTACTCAGTGGTTACTTACATGTCCACTAAGTCCATGCGTGAGCTTATTCATGTCACGCGGGCGGAGACTACAAATCTGATTATCCAGTTGAAAAATTGATTAAAACTTCTCAGTATTAGCTCATGTCATCGACGCCATGGACTGAAACTCACCTTAGAAGATAAACATAAGTGGTACTTGCGTAAGGGGAAAGTGAGAGAGGCTAAATCAAGGTCTCATGTATGTATTTCAGCGGATGGCACTAATGAGGGTGAGCCAGCAATGTACCAGCGGTGTTACTGATAAATACTGCGTGACATCGTCTTAGTCCCACATCCGTAACACTATTTCATTACTTGTTTACTTCCTTGACTTCTTGAAGTAGTATACTAATGAAACCGTATAGAACAGATTGGAAAAAAAACCTAGATATATCCTGTGTAGTCGGCATTGTGGGCTCCTGGTTTGATAGCGTGATTCGTTGTAGTTTAAAGGGTTTTTGAGAATCACCGTATGCATTTATGCACCAGTCAAGTTGGCATACGCAGGGGAAAGGGGGACTGACTTTCGTTTAAAGTCACTACATTATATTTTTTTCAATCCCCGGTTGGTGGGGGATTCATCTTGGTCATCTTGCATTACATTTGGATTAGGGCTCTTGGGTCATTTTTCTGGCCTCTACCCTGTAGTACCTCTACTACCTGATAGAACGAGCGATCATCTGTACTCCAAGCTCTATGTTTTTCGACTTATCACATCACCATGACACTGCATGACACGTAAGCTCATGTTTCGTCACGGTTACCGATATTTCAATTTCCCTTTCACATGCTCCTCTTTTCCGAACTCCCCGCCACAAAACTCTGTCTCTTATCTCTTCCAAACTCTCCTTTCATTCACCCACTATAGTGTTTTCAAATTTTTCGTTATAATGTTATAATGTGACGTCACAGTGAAATAGGGCAATTGTAATTAGATTTAGACAGGAAGCCGATGAATTATACCTTAATTTATCAAGAAAATTAATGATGTATTTTAGTCACCTGGAGCTATTGGGGTTAATGTCGAGCTAAATATGTAAAATGAGGTAAAGCACTATATTTATCGTCGGAAGTTCTTTCAGCTTTCAGCTAGAAGCAAAGTTAGAAGCTTAAGCTGGTCTCCCAGGACGCCAACGGTGCGCTCATTCTACCCTTTCTGTCCATCAGTGCTCCCTTTTACGGGTATTTAAAGCTAATTACAGCTACACGGAAAGGAGAGAAGTCGAAACAAGGATGTGAGGTCACTGTGCATGGATCCAACTCGGGACCTCTCGCACCGAAAGCCGTGCACTAACCAATAGGCCATATGCACTAACAGATCACGTGACCCTATCTCCCCTAAATCAAGCGGCACCATTAAAATAAGCGTCAGAAAGAGAAAGAGCACCGTCGATGTTAGTAAAAGTGCAAATTTTCAGCCAATAAGATGTAATACAGGAGAAAGGATAGATAATTTAAGTCTGGATATTTTCTTAAGATTCGTTTGGAGAAAGGCGTTGGATGGCAAGCTCGTGCCATCCAACGCGCTTTTCCGAACGAATCTTAAGAAAATATGTAATCTTAAATTTACTGTCGTTTTTTCTCTTATTCATCTTATAAACGGAAACTTTGCACTTTTACTAATATCGAGTGCTCTTTCATTTTTTGGAGTTCATTTTGATGGTGCTGCTTGATTTAGGGGAGATAGGGTCACGTGACCTGCTAGTGCACTTATGGCCTATTGTGCCATCCTTGCTCCTTTGTAAAAGAAGACAAAATTGGTATCAAAGCCGGCGAATTGTACCTTTAACTAAAAATAGCAATATAATACTGAAATTGATGATCTATTTATAAGATTGTTTGTTTATAGTATAGGAAGTTCTAAGAACCGAAGTGAAATAGGCTTGTCAAAGACCGGAAGTTCTAAGAACCGAAGTGAAATAGGTTTGTCAAGGAAGTTCTAAGAGCCGAAGTGAAATAGGCTTGTCAAGATATGGATAGTATTATATATATACACATCATCACGATTTATCTCTGTGAAAGAAAACCTACTCGTCTGAGAATTCCTAAGAATTGTCCATGACAAGTTCGTATATACGTATTTACTTCTAGAAACTACCTTTTGAGGCAAAAAGAACATTTAAGATTCAGATTCAACTAGTTGGATAACTGCCCTAACCAGTTGTTTTACGCGAAACTTACTACAGAGTAGTAGGAAAAGGAGAGTTCTGGAACAGTTCTACGCCACGGGCCCCCAGGGCACCCCACCCCCCCCCCCCCCAACCCCAACCCCCAGCCCGGTAGGGCTACCTCCCCTCTCTGGGGTATGGGGTACGACCCCTCCCCCTACTAGCCCGGTAGGGCTACCCCTTTCTGAGGTATGATGGGGTACGACGATCCCTCGAGCCCGGTAGGGCTACCCTTCACCCAGGGGTACGAGGGTGGTACAACGGGGTATGATGAGGTCATATCTATTTTTAGACGAGCGGAGCGAGGTGCAGGGGCGGTAGGTACCTCCTATTGTTCTCCAGAGGGAGTCACATCTATTTTGGGAAGATGGATCTATTTTAAGAAACTACTGAGAACCGGTTTAAGAACCGTTCCTATAAATGCTTTGGGAAAAGAACATGAGACTAGTCGAAGAACAACTATGTCCTCAGATAAAAACACCACAGCATGGGCTATTGCAGTCAGTACAATCCCCATTTTAGGAGATTTACATGAAGAACACCGTTCTTGGAAAAAGGGAGAGTCTCCAGTCCCAGAATACCTGTATTTTGATGTATTGTTGCAAGCAAACGAAGAGCATACAGAAAACCCAATCATTCATCAAGCCGCTTATCAGATACGACGTCGCGTCGAGTGGATTCTTCAACAAAGAAATGAAAAGTCACCGGACATATCAGTCATTTTTTCTCATTTGTGTAGTCCACAGTTTTTTGATTGGATGGCTAAAAGTTTTTGGGACGGAAAAGATGAAGTCGACGAAGACATTTCTTTTGGATGTGCTCCCATTTATTGCCATGGCATACAAGACCCAGCCGACTGGCTAGAACAGTGTCCTCAAAAACCACAATGTATAGATCGTAGTGTAGGTGATTACTGTTCGTATGGATACTACAACTGCGACTGGTGTGGATGGCACAACAGTCAAATATGTCTTAAATGTTTTGATCGACTAGTCAACAACCACCCACTCCCACCACAGTCTCTACAAGACGAAGTTCAATGGATTCACGAACTAATAGAACAAGGAGAAATAAATTTGACTCTGTATCTACCCGAACTAACTAAAAGGGCTGTACTTGGATGGCAAAAGTCTTGTGAGCAAGGAGATCGACTATTTATCATGAAATATGGACACCATCCAGAATTACCATCGGAAACCTTTGATGTAAAAAGACTAAAATTTTCTGAAAAATATACATGTCAACCTTCTTGTTGTCCTTCGAACTACTAATGAATTTGTAAATTGATTTGTTATGGTACAATAAAAACGTTTTATATAAAGAAAAACGTGTGTGTTTTTTGTCTTTATCCTAGCAACAAGTTACTATCAAAAGGCTAAGCAAAAAGCAAAGCTATCAACTATCGTAAAGAACAAGACACCAGTAACACTAGTTGCAATTGGTTTTATTTTCTTTCTTTCTTTCTTTCTTCCTTTTTTTTTTAGTTACAATACATGAGTCAAATGCTATTTAATATTTTTCCCAACCGGGTATGGACTGAATCATGGCTCTTATTCGTTGTGAGCGTCGTGGAGGTTGGAACACCTGTCCTCTATACTTATGTTCATCTTGATAACGTATCCACCTGGGATCAGCTTGGGGTTTTTCTTTAGTGGATGGAGGCGTGAGAGGAAACTCTACACTCGACAGAGTGATGGGAGTGGAAGTAGAGGGTTGGTCTACTTTTAATGGAGTCGACGGTATCTCCTCTGTACCCTGTGGACTTTTAAAAGGTGTTCTGACTTTGGATGTCAGACGTTCTAGGAATGAGGGTGTTTTAGGTGTTGCCATGCCAACACCACTGTCACTGGTCACACTTGTAGAAGAGACGTTTTTCGGAGTCGTCACGTTAGCCGGAGGCTGACTCTGGTCAACCAATGTTGATACGGTTGAAATGGGTTCCTGTCTCGGTATCGTTGGACCGGTATTGGAGAGTTGTTGTTGTAGAGCAAGGTAACGATTAAACAGTGGACCATATTCTTTGATTTTCACCTCTGGAGGTAGGGTGGGGTCTTTCAAAATGGCGTCCATCTGTTCTTCTAGTTCCTGCATGGCTTTCAGTTGGGGTGACTGTAAGTACCCTTGACGCTCAAAAAAGTTAGCGATGGTCTTTACGGCATCTGTTTGACCTCCAGTCTGCGATGAGTGAGCATCATTTGGAAGAACGTTGGTACGCAGTCGACACCCCTCTGGGGTGTTGGGTTTGAGATCGACGAACAGGTAGCCGTAAGGTCGCTGGACAGCGGCCTCGTACTTTTGAAGAAACTGGTCTGTTTTTCCGGGGTACATTTGTTTTCCCAACGTCATCATTTGTAGTTTGTCTCTGGGATTTTTAAAGAGGACGAGGTAGGCTGCATTGAGACTCAAGGTGCGCATGATTTTGCCTTGGAAATAGACATTTTGCAAGAGGAAAACGACACTGAGATTTCGGTGATGGGATCCCTTGGTAAATAAATTCAAGATACGTTTATCGTTGGAGGTCTCGGTCATTTGATCGTCAATGACCATCAGATTGTTGATCTCGGGGTCAAAATACCAATCCTCATCCAGGTCATGGGGTATACCTTTGACAAACTCGATCCCAGGGACCGTTTTGAGCATCCGGTCGTAGGCCGGTTGCCATTGAGAGTAACTCCATACAATACGTTGAGGTGGAGGTTGGATGACTTGGTTGGCATGTTCCAGTAGGTTTTGAACCCAGACCGTTTTCCCAGAGCCGGTCATTCCAGCCACTAAGGCTGTGAATGGGTGGAGTAATTGAAACCGGTTACATTTGGTTTCCACTTGAGGTTTTGTCTGAGGGTAGGGAGTAAACCGCTGACCAACTTTTGTGCATTTTTCTTGACCTAGCCAATACTGTCGCTGTGAATTGTCCAGCTTATGAGTTCGACTCAAATGAGTGTGTAAATTTTGTTGCGGCTTGCCGCATATAGGACACATCCGCACCATTCCGCGTCTTGTACTGAATGAAACCAATTTTAGAAATATGTGTTATTTATGGTCTATATGGATTGTTATTTTCTACATTAGATAAGATCTATTAGATTCTACATTAGATTAGATTAGATTAGATTCTACATTAGATTAGATTAGATCTATACTAGTTTAGATTCTACATTAGATTAGATTAGATTAGATCTATTAGATTCTAATTAGATTAGATTCTACATTAGATTAGATTAGATCTATTAGATTCTAATTAGATTAGATTCTACATTAGATTAGATTAGATTAGATCTATACTAGTTTAGATTCTACATTAGATTAGATTAGATTAGATCTATTAGATTCTAATTAGATTAGATTCTACATTAGATTAGATTAGATTAGATCTATACTAGTTTAGATTCTACATTAGATTAGATTAGATTAGATCTATTAGATTCTAATTAGATTAGATTCTACATTAGATTAGATTAGATCTATTAGATTCTAATTAGATTAGATTCTACATTAGATTAGATTAGATTAGATCTATACTAGTTTAGATTCTACATTAGATTAGATTAGATTAGATCTATTAGATTCTAATTAGATTAGATTCTACATTAGATTAGATTAGATTAGATCTATACTAGTTTAGATTCTACATTAGATTAGATTAGATCTATTAGATTCTAATTAGATTAGATTCTACATTAGATTAGATTAGATCTATTAGATTCTAATTAGTTTAGATTCTACATTAGATTAGATTAGATTAGATTCTACATTAGATTAGATTAGATTAGATTAGATTATAGTTAGATTCTAGTATTCTAGCTAGATTCTAGTATTCTAGTCTAGATTATCATAATAGATAAATTATAGTGTTTTTCCCTCATTATTTCATTTGGAGCAAACGTCCGTACAGACAACATGAGTCGTTTGATCCGTGACCATTTTGGGTATTTGTATCACTTAACCAATTGTCCTCCTCATCAGAGAACGCTTTTACTGGCCACCGCTAGTCCAGAACAGGTTCATGCCATTTGTGAAGTTTGCTCGAATTTATCCAAAGGCACTATACCAGTGTCACAAGTGCAAAAAGAAAGACTGAGAAAGCATGTGGATGACATACGGAAATTGGCCGACCCATCCGTTCCTTTCAAAATCAAGAAACAAACTCTAGCGCAACGGGGTGGTGGTTTTGTGTCCGATATCATGTCACCCCTGGTGTCGGCTCTGAAGTTGTTTTTGTTTTAAATATTCCTGTCCATAAAGAAGAAGCTCATTTCGACGTTGATCATTTGAGGAAGCAACATGAAAAGAGCACGGAGCGAGTCCACTGATTCTGAAGACAGTATTGCTTCTTACACCGAAGAGGCCACTTTTGACGATGACGATATTGAAAAGGTTTTGCAGAAACTCTCCCAGAGTAACCCCGAAGAAAAGACGCTCGCATTTCTTCATACCCTGTCAGCTTCGAAAAGTATTTTATACTGGAACTCCCATGGGGAGATGATGTATCATGAGCGAAGAATTCCTGTCACCAGCATTGCAGAGCTCATTGAGTATGTCATGTTACCTTACAATTTGGATGTTAAAGTACCTCGTGGGTTGAAAACGTTCACTCAAGGATTATCAGAGATTGGTATTGACAAGAAACTGATCCGTAACAAAAGGGTTCTGGCAGATTTGGTTGCCAGGCAACCGGAAGAGGACGAGACAGATAGCGAAACTAGTGACCAAGCCTCTGAAAGAGAAACTTCAGAGTCGGACAGTGAGAGTGTTAGTGAAAGCTTAGAGTCACAGGAGCATTCAGAACCGGAAAGTTCAGAATCAGACGATGAACCCCTAGAGTGTCACGTCTGCCGTGACTTCAAATCGTTCTATTCCATACCTGTAGTGCAATGCCCCAGATGTCTGTGGCGCGAAGGTTACTATTGTCGTGACGACCAACTGGTTGAATGCGATATTTGCTCACACGTCTTTGCCGTAGATGATCATACCACGAAAGTCAAGTTTTGTCGTTGTCGAGACTGTGATGCAGTTTATCAATTGTCGTTGAAATCCAAGAAATTAAAACTCATGGATGATCATGATGACAATCAAGAAGAATCCGAAAGCGAATTGTAACATCCCGAACCGTTTGACACTAAATTTGTGTGTGGTTTGTCTGACTACCTTTCAAGATCTGAATTTACATGTGTAGAAACCGTTCAGAGTGATTTATTTATCTCTTTATGATCTCATGTATAAACTGTTCTCCCACTGACTTCACGAGTCACAACCCAAAGGCGATCGTACGGAAAGGTTAAACCTTAGTGGCTGAAGAACTAAAATAATCATGGGTGATGTTAGGATCAACTTTTCATGCAAGTCACCTCATCCTGACTGGTTCAAAGAACTCACATTTAAAGTGGGACCACAAAACGGGGTTTCGTCAGGTCGTGGGCAGTTCGGTGGTGTACCCTTAAAAGAGCAAATGCGTCGAAGGAAATTGACGGGACTGCAGCAACAACAAGAAGAAATCAACAAAACTTAATCATGTATACCTCTTGAGACAATTGTGTAAACAATGAACGAGCCTTAAGTCAACAAATAAGGCAGAACGTTTGGTGAAATTTGCATAAGTTCTAGACATGAAACTTGTCACATAACAAACTAGTGACTCAAAATATAGTGTCGACGATATGAGATCCTGACACTTATGTCTTTTAAATCTATAATTTTGATTGTAATATTTACCCTTGTAATGAATTGAATAAATGACTCTGGAACTTCCAATTCTAGTTTCAAATTCTTGTACGAACTATAAACACGAGTTTAAAACAATAGATTTGCAGGTGACCGTTTCTAAAACAATAGCCGTCACGCACCGTACGCGTCACGCATGTTTAGAAAATCTAAAATTTTGATTCTTTGTGGCCACTTTTGCTACTTCTTTAATTCTATACCATTTAAGAATTAGAAGAATATATTAATATGATACGATTTACGAATTAGGAGGATTCAAAAGAGAGAAAAATTGCTTGCCCGGCTGGCGATTATTGCACCACCAATGACGTCATCGTACCTCGTAATCTCTGCACCGGAAACTCGCTGCGCTCGTACCCCATGATACCCCGTTGTACCACCCTCGTACCCCACCGTACCTCAGAAAGGGGTAGCCCTAGCGGGCTCGAGGGGGAGGGGTCGTACCTCATCATACCTCAGAAAGGGGTAGCCCTACCGGGCTAGCAGGGGAGGGGTCGTACCCCATACCCCAGGAGGGGAGGTACCGCCCTGCCGGGCTAGGGGTGTGGGGTGGGTTGGGGGGGGGGGGGTGTTAAGGGGGAGCCCTGCGGGCTTGAGGGGAGGAAGAGGGGGAGCCCTAACGGGCTATAAGGGGTTGCCAGGCTGGGCATTGGATTGGGGTGGGGTGGGGTGGGGTGGGGTGGGGTGGGGTGCCCTGGGGGCCCGTGGCGTAGAACTGTTCCAGAACTCTCCTTTTCCTACTACTCTACAGTCCTTGGATTGCTCATCAAAGCAAAGGCAAAGCACAAAAACACACGGAAACCAGCGGAGAGACTAAACTTCAAGTTTGCCGACTCATAAAACAAACTCAAGTAGTACGTCTAGAAGAAGACGAAGAATAAAGTTGGAAAGCTCGACAGTAACAATCTTTTGTTTTTCGCCATTCAAGTTGTATTTGCCATGAACAATTCTACAATACAAGAAAAAGTACTGAGTCAATTTGACTATTTGACGCTCCTTCTGGATCAAAATGTTCACTTCAGAAACTATTTGTATTTTATTATCGGCTTCAATTCTCTCAGTTCCATTCTGGCTGCAGTCTTAAACTGTTTGATTATTGTGGCTTTTCTTAAAAACTCTTCCTTGCGAACTCCGTCGTACATTTTAATCCTTAGTTTAGCTGCTTTCGATTTGTGCGTCGGTGTAGTGGCGCAACCGGCGTTTGGCTGTCAATTGGTTGCCTGGTTGAAGAAAAACTCTTCTTTGTACAAATACAGTTCTAAACTCTTTGTACAGACGTTCGTTTTCCTAACAGATGGTTCGATCCTCACGGCAACCGCCATTATTGTTGATCGGTGTCTTGCTCTTCACCTGCGACTGAGGTACCAACAACTTGTCACAACCAAGCGATCTTATACAGCTGTGATAGTAATTTGGGTTGTTAGTTTGTTGTGCAGTTTTGCACATGAAAGCGTTATAACTTGGATGTCTATCGCCCATGATTCTTTCTTTTTAAGTATCATTATGATTGACATTTATCTGATACTCAAAATTTCTCGTGCGATTCGTGGACAGGCACAACAGATTCCTCCCCAACAACAACAACAACAGCCATCCATGAACATGCAGAGATATAAAGCATCTGTGAAAACCATGAACTTCATCATGAGTGTATTTCTATTGTGTAATTTTCCTACCATTATTTTTTTCCTTGTGTCCCATGGGCTGAGGCAAGCCGGGATCAACCCTGGAGTAGAGCTGCTTTATGTGGTCTATTTAGGAACTACACTAGTTTTGATGAACAGTGTGTTGAATCCATTTATTTATTGCTGGAGAATAAAAGGAATACGGAACGCTTTGCTGCAATTATTACGGAGACGATGTTCAAAGCATTGAGATCTGTTATTACCTTGTACGTAAGTTTAACTAAAAGTGCGTGAACGTAATTTTAGAAATAAAAGTGAAATAGCCGGAGAACACTAAGACTGTACCAATAGCGGAACACTAAGACTGTACCATTGTTATATACAGCTTTGGTTCGTTCCTATTTTTGTTATGCCTCTCACTTTTAGGCTCCCCAATATGTAATTTGCGATCTTGTATTAATTAGTGCAAAAGTGTCAGAGGCGTGCAACAACGTTTATCTGTAGACCTAAAGATCGGTGCTATGTGTAATTCACCTAAAATATTTTGCCTTTAAATTATTGGCTAGACTACCTAGATTTGATATTTTTCTTTAAGTGCAAACTAGGTCTAGTTAAGCGTAATTTAGATAATTATCTTTCCTATTGTTCTAGCAAGTCCCGTCGTTGGACTAGTGGTACTTTCCTTAACCACCTGCACTCCAGAACGTCAAATATATATCGTGATTCTTTTCTTGTGCGCATTTCAAACCTCTGAAATGCTTTGTCAAACTAAGTTACTTTAGTCACCAACATCCGTTAAGAAAGAGTTAAGTCTTTCTATTTTCACAGATTAACAAATGTCTTTGATGGAGTTAATGTCCGTAGCTTTAAGATAATAGAGCGGAGAGGAACAGGCATTTCTGAATATCCTTCCTCCTCATTTTAATGCCATTTTTCTCCCTCCTCCCTAATTTTTTCGGCCATTTCTCCTTCACTACATCTCATAATTGTTTCCTTCCTCCTTCCAAACCGATTTTTCTGCTTCTTTTCTCCCTCCTCCCTACTTTTTGGGGGCTATTTCTCCCTCCTCCCTAAACCGTTCCTCTCCGCTCATAATATGCCCTAAATGCTGTAGAGTGAATGTTACTATGGCTTGTAGTTGTTGATTTTCCATTTCGAATAGGTCAATGCATCCAGGTTTTCATATTAATATATTTTACACTGGGATTGGGGATTACATTTCCATAGGAGCGTAAAAGCACTAAAGAACATATTAATTTTAAATACAACTGAACAACACTTTTGAATTTCAAAGACATGTTTCGACTTGTCACAAAGCCATCTTCAGCTAAGTGAAGCTAATTTACAATTTCCATAGTATAAACGGAAATAAGGTTTACATATATAAAATTACAACCGACAAAAATGCATTAAAAGATAAGTACAAGATAAACAAATAGAACAAACAATCTAAAGTTACAAGTTAATGGTTGTATTGACCTGAGTGTTTAACTCAGGTTTACAACTTTCAATAAAAAGAGCTTCTTTAATTTTTAATTGATAATCACTCATAGCATAATCATTATTTCCATTTATACTTTGGAACTTGTAAATTAGCTTCACTTAACTGAAGATGGCTTTGTGACAAGTCGAAACATGTCTTTGAAATTCGAAAGTGTTGTGTTGTCTAAAAAATTGATTTGGGATTAAGTTTTTATAGCTGGGGTTGGGCGTGATTGGCATTACCTTGTAGAGGACTTCGTGTCCTCTTGTGGTGGTCACCTGCCTTAACGGGCAAATTATTAAATAAATATATCAATATATAAATCAATAAAATTAAAGTCTATTGATTCTTCCCCATGTCTTATTTCATTCTGCCATATATTGTAATGCAATTTTCCCTTTTTGTCTTTTTTCTTTCTCCACACCAAATGTATATTGTAACTAGATTTAGACATAGGCCCCCTCGATGAGCTCTATGCTTTTGGGGTTAATGTCAAAATCCATTCTATCCCTGATGATAGGATGATGGATCAGGGGCCCGAAAGCTTGGACAATATAATTCAGCTTTGAAATCGAAAGCAGGTCCACATCAGCAATAGCTGCCATTTTTTCCAATCTGATCAACCAAATAAAGGATGTATGTATGTATGACCTTTCTCCAAAATGGCTGCCGCTCATTGGCATAATTTGTTTTTCAATTAAGACGCTATGATCCCCATAATACTAAAAAGTCTCATTTGTGAAATGTTTTCAGCAAATGTATGATTGCCCATCCTGCTATCGTCCTCCTGCGTCCTGGTTATTATTATTTTTCACTTTTGCCTCTTATTCAAAATCCCTCGAGAAATTCATAGGCTTTCGACAAAGATCCATATATTCAACAGCAGCCACAATTACTGTCATGCAATCAGAACGTGCAGAGATATAAAACGTCTGTTATTGAGACTATGTACTACATCGTGGGTGTACTTAGTTTCTCGTGTGTAATTTGCCTAGTTATTTCATTTACCTTGTATACTATGGGATGAAGCAATCCGAGATCAATATAGGAGTAGAACAGCTATATGTGGGCCATTTAGGAAATACACTAGTTTTGTTGAACAGTGTTTTGAATCCATTTATTTATTGCTGGAGAAATAAGTAGGCTCGTCCTCGTAAAGATCCACGGCGTCAAGGAGAACGAACGGACAATCGAGCTGAGGAACGAAAGAACAAATGCGAACCAAGGAAAAGCGTCAAATGAAGGAACTAATGAACAAACTGATCCCAGGGGGACTCCATTGTAAAAGGATCGGGTATGCTTGTCGGATATTTTCAAAAATACCCCTAAAAGGTACCGGAAATTTAAAAGGGTGTGGCTCGACGATTTTTAACTCCTTAGAGATACCAGCCGATAACAAGCAATGAACATTTTTATTATGAACACTAATTTGTTAGGCAAATTTCTTCCATTTGAGAACAAGATAATAAGCGATGGGCTCTTTTGATACCCTCAAAGATACCAGGAAATGCTATAGCTAAAACTCCAAACTTCAATTTTAACACCCTAAAAGAAACCAAATCGCTGATGTTTACCCCTAAGAGATATGACGAGCATACCCGATCCTTTTACAGTGGAGTCCCTCCCCCCCTCCCGGGAAACTGATGAGCAAACTGAAGCATGAGTAACAACAACAACAACAACAACAACAACAACAACAACAACAACAACAACAACAACAACAACAACAACAACAACTTTATTTATACCTTACATAGTTACATCAATAATTTACAAAAGAATATTAAACAAGAAGAGAGGTAATTGCTGCTTGAAATAACTGATAAGTTAATCGATCGAGCCAAGCAGCAACTAGGAGAGGTAATGAATTAAGGCGATTGTTGTTTCATGGGTTGAATTACAAATACATAAATAGGTGAAAACGAGAAAGAAGAAGAAGAAGAAAAATAAATAAACGGGTCAGGTAAATTACAAATAAATAGAATAACCGGCTAACGAATAAAAATTAAAGAAGGAGAAAAAAGATGCCACTATATTGTGAAGACCAAAAAATCAAAATATGATGTTCTGCAATATCCACGCTGTTGAAAAGGCTAACTTTTGTGAATCAAATCAGTTTTGATGTTTTTGAGATTTTTGCTTTCTATTTCTGAGAACTATAAACCACTACTATAAAGATAAAGATCACTGGTGAATAAAGATGCACGATGCTTTTTCAATTTTTGTCGTCCAGTTACCACAGGAAGCCCAATTCATTAGAATCAAAAAAGTCAAAAGCAAATTTAAATTTAAATGGGAGATCCACTATTAGCTAGTACCTAATTTTTATATTAGGGCCAAAAAATATTTCTTCAGAATATTATCAGCAGAACAAATGAGTACTGATATGCTGATAGGCGAAGGGAAGAGCTAGGGGGAATCCACCATTCGTTCACTCCAGGTGAGTCAGATATCACTATTTTTCATAGGGGGCGGTCGAGGGGGGTTGGGGGTGCATTAGCAGATGTCACAAGTTCTAATTATTGTTACCATCTCTTATCATTTCTAAAAATAGGATCTGCATGTAAATAAAGCTAGAAATTCTTTGGGGGAAAAGATACGATGTGGCTACTTGACAGGCAGCCGGCCAACGACCTCAAAAATACTATATGACGGCGGTGGCAGTATTTGATTTTCGGAAATTTATTTAAAAAATGCACTCGATTCAAAGTATTCTATCTTTATTTAGTTAATGGTAAGCGATATATTAGATGTACTGAACGACACTTGGAATAAACTCTAGATCTACGGGTCAAGGGTTCGAGTTCGACTTCACAGCGCTACATCTAATAACTAAATAAAGATAGAATAATTTAAATCGAGTACAATTGATTTTTTTTCGAAAAAATTGCCGAAATATAGAGTTGGCTGCCGATGAATGTTGGGTGTGGCCACGGTTAGCCCATGGATCTGTTTTCCTCTCATCATTTCTCTATCCTCATAATTTTTAGCAAGAAACACAAAGAAAATGATTTCAAAAGTATTGCGGCTATACGTTGGGCCAAAAGCAGTTAACGATTGAGACTGTAGCGTGATTTCGATGTCACGCTGATGTCACGCAGTATTTAGGGTAAGTCCTTCATATATGATACATTATAATGGTCCAATACCGCTGGTACATTGCTGGCTCACCCTCATTAACTACCCGGGACGCGACGTGATTGCCTAAATACAACTTAGCATTTTTACGAAATTTTACAATCATCCTTGAAAACCAGCAATATGTCCATGAAAGCTGTTGTTCTTCACGAGTATGGAGATCCATCTAAGTTAATCTACGAAGATGTACCGATTCCTGTCCTTGGAAACGGAGAGGTGGGTCCTGCAAAAGTCAGCTTCAAAGCTGATTTTGAGGTTTCTTCAGTCCTCTTTTTTACCCACTCTTCTACAAGCTGCAAATTGTTCATTTTATAAAGAGTCTAAGATATATTTCTACCGCATTCTGTATTCACATATCAACGCAATTAAATCACTAAAATCACTAAATTTTTAGGTCTTGGTTAAGAACCATTTCTGTGGAGTCAATTTTTTGGATACACACTTAAGAAAATCTGGTAATCCTAAAGACCTCCCTAAAATTCTTGGATTTGAGGCTGCAGGTGTAGTTGATAAGCTTGGACCTGGTGTAACAGGAGTAGCTGTTGGGGACAGAGTGGCATTTGTAGAATTTGGTAGAGGTAATTAATACAGATATTATAAGAAGATCAAATGATTACAGAACAACACACAGTTTCCATTCATTCATCCATTCATTCGTTCGTTCGTTCATTTGTTCATTCATTCATTCATTCATTCACTGGCTAAATTAATATAATTATAAATATTTCTAGAGACCTATGCAGAATATGCTAAAATACAAGCCAACAGGTTAGTCCCAATACCAGATGGAATATCACTAGAACAAGCATGTTGTTTAATGATTCAAGGAATGACAGCACATTACTTGGTCCATTCTATTGGAAAACTTCAAGCTGGTCACTCTGTACTTGTCCATGCTGCGGCAGGAGGAACAGGTGGTCTTCTCTGCACCCTGGCAAAGAATGCAGGTCGGGACAAAATGTCTTATGTCTCTTATGTCTCTTACTTACAGTGCTATAATAATTACTACACCCGCAAAGTCCCCCAAACAAATTTCCATGTAAATTAGCCAGTCATGATCAAGCAATTATAAACAATAGAATCTCTAGTTCTAAGTAAAGTTTGCTTAAAATGTTTTGCTCGTGTATGAACTACTGTACATCAAGATTGAACAACAAGCATCTTAGACTGTAGAAGGAACTTGATTGACACAAGTCTATTGTTAGGGGTCAAAAAATAAAAGTGAAAATTTGTCTGAAAATGTGTTAAAGTTACCTCATTTTGTCTGCCAGTAACTTATGCCAGTTACTGATAAATGTGAGGCCAACAATATGTACTCATTTTGCCCACTCTCTTCATCAGTGCTCCATTTTACAGCTGGTATTTAAAAAGCTAGTTGTCTGAATTAAGCTACACGGAAATGAATCAAATAAGCTGAAACAAGGGTGCGAGGTCACTAGATGGGAATTGAACTCTCGACCTCTCACTCTGAAGACCTGATGCACTTAATTACCATTCTTGCTCCTTGTTGTACTGTACATAGCTAATAGGAGGCCAGCACAAGAATTTTGCATTGTGTGTTATAAACATCAACCATCTAAGAGTGAGATCATTAAATCTTTTTATCAGATTATGATTTGGGATGTTGCAAAAAAAATTATAAGTAAACATAGCTATATATGACATAGCTTACGTGTGCTCTCATTGGCCATTTTTAAGAGGAACTATTTCCCGTGGGCTACACAGCTCCATTTTTAACATTCTAGGCTCTGTTATAAATATTTAGACAACAAAAGCCTTGTGCCCATGCATTATAGACGTACTTGAGAAAATATATAGAACTCTTAACAACACTAGAGTAGCACTCGGCCATGCCTCATGCCACTCTTACATTTTGTTAATCGTTCTTTATATTTTCTCTCGTGCGTCTATAATGCATAGATGCGCGGTTTTCTGTTGTCTAAATGATAATTATTCCATGGATGTTTTGCTTTACAGTCAAACTAACTCCAGACTTAATCAATGATTATATTTTATGAAATTTGATTTCATTATTGTGTTCAAACTTGCACTGTGGAAAACATTAAGTTTCCAAAATTCAAATGAATTCCATTTCTGATTGGTTAGTGTTCAGTAATGGTTTTACACAGGTAACCCAAGAAAACATGGTGGCACGAAACAAGTTTGACCACAGGCACCCCTAAGCTCTTTTTACAGAGAGGGTGTTTATACTAGTTTTGGTTTCCTGTGTCATAGTCAATTTTATTGAGAGTCAATTAAAAAACAAAACTTGCTAAAAATCGATGAAATTCTGAAAACTTGGATGAAATGTCTCTTTTAACTATATCTTTTGGAGTCTGTTGGGCTGTTTTTTGATGGATTTGTACATGTTTTTTTTTTCATTTTTCTTTTTCACACTAGTTCTCTCTGGTACTATATAGTAAATATAATTGTGTACTTTATTGGTTAGCACTTTCTATTAATTAAATATAAGTTAATGTATTTACTTCTCTTTTAGGTGCCTTTGTAATTGGTACCTGTAGTACTGAAGCCAAAGCTGAGATAGCCAAAGCAGCAGGTGCAGATGAAATCATTTTGTACTCACAGAAAGATTTTGTTGAAGAAACTTTGAGAATAACAGATGGCAAAGGTGTTCATATCATTTATGACAGTGTTGGAAAAGAAACACTTCATAGAGGTTTGTAAAGGTATTTTCGTACAGGGGTGGATGCAGGGGAGGGAATCGTTGCAGGAAGTGTGCCTGAGACGAATTTGCGTCCTTTTTTCTCAATATTTTTCCAAAATATTTTTCCTCTTGAAGATAATCCTGGTTCCACCCCATCTTACATATCCATCCTGTCTTTCTTCCTTCTTTCAAACAACAAATATCGCACTGCAAAAAATAAAATATAATAAAATAAATAAATAAATAAATAAATAAATAAATAAATAAATAAATAAATAAATAAAAAATAATAAAAATAAAAATAATAATAAATAATAAAAATAATAATAATGATAATAATAATAATAACAAAATTCCATTCGTTTGCACGTGCATAGGCTATATATAGGTCAGCAATTGTGAAATTAGTGGGCTCCTTAAAAGTTTCCTGCCAACACGTAATTCCACTAGGATACACTGACATTAGAGGAATTCTGTTTGAAATATTAGCAAACAAGGCAAGGCGATTTCAATCCAAACTCAGAGAAAAAAGTGGACTGGCAGCAAACCAGACAATAATGAGCCTGCTATTCACAACAACAGACCTGTAGCCCAATTGCATCTGCAGACGTTTAGCATTTAGCTATAGTTTGCAGTGTGATGTTTTTTGTTTGCTTTTTGTTTGGAGTGCAAGTGATATTTTTCTATTTGCAGTGTGATATTTTTTTGTTTGAAGTGCCACATTTTTGTTTGCAATGTGATGCTTTTTGTTTGCAATGCGATGTTTTCTGTTTGCAGTGCAATTTTTTTTGTTTGCAGTATCATGCTTATTTCAAGGTGTGCCCTTTGTGGGCCACTGTACTTCCTTCCCTCCTTCCTCCCTTCCTTCCTTCCTTCCTTCATATATTCATACTTCTTATCATACAATTATATTTCACTCTGTACATGATTGTGTAGGCCTGAATTGTCTGGCATCTCAAGGCACCATGGTCAGTTATGGAGCATCTTCTGGTTCACCGGCCCCCATTGATGAGAATGCTCTCGCCGAACACTGCCACAGCCTAATTATGCGCCCTGCTCTTTTCAATTATGTGAAAAAAGATGAAGATCTGCACAAGCGTAGCTCAGACGTATTCCGTTGGTTTGCTGAGGGGAAGGTGAAGCTAGCCAAATTTGTGATTATGCCATTAGCAGATGCTAGTAAAGCTCATGAAATAATGGAGAACAGAGGCACAATGGGAAAGATCTTACTTAAGGCTTAAAACAGAAGTATAATTATGTGTATAGTGAAACTAAGTAAGGAGGAAAATAACAGCCATTGGCTAGTTAAGATCAAAAGAACTGTCAGTATTAATGTTAGCTAATACTTGACAGCATTTTACCTTGTAGTTTTAATTAATTAATTAATTAATTATTAATTTGTGATCATCCTAATCCCCTCACCTAGACTTAATCTCTGCAAAGCCTGTCCTCATGCTGCTAATCACTAATAAACATGATACAAATTGCTAATAGCAAAGGGCTTCAGGTTGATTTATGATTGTTCCAAAACAAGGCATAAAAATTCAAAACTTGAGTTCAAATTTCCCACATGAAGTTTATGGCTGTTATGGCTGTGGCAGTGTGAATATTGGGCAGTAGGAGAATGAACTCTTGATTTTCCAACTCAAATTGGCTCAGATCAGAAACTGGATCGAATTACCCAACATTGAAGAAGAAAAAAGTAGACTGGCAGCATGATTTCTTCTCAAACCAGACAATAATGATCCTGCTATTCACAACGACAGACCTATATATATATATAGCCCATGCATCTGCAGATGTTTAGGATTGAGCTATAGTTTGCAGTGTGATATTTTTTTTGTTTGAAGTGCCACATTTTTGTTCCAATGTGATGCTTTTTGTTTGGAATGCCATGATTTCTGTTTGCAGTGCAATATCTTTTATTTGCAGTGTCATGCTTATTTGAAGGTGTGCCCTTTGTGGACCACTGTACTTCCTTCTCTCCTTCCTCCCTTTCTTCCCTTCATTCATTCTTTCTTTTTTACTTCACTGATGCTATTCTCAGTTCATTCACACACATATGCTTTCCTATTAAACATAGGGATGGATCCAGTGGAGTGTCAATAAGTGTACCACACACTCCCCATCCCCCCCAGCCACCCCTCGCAGCTAGCACTGTATGAGATAAAGTCATCAGAATCAGTAGAATCAGATTCCATTGTTAGGAAGCCACGATCTTGGATGTGCAGATGTCATATATCTCTCAAAAGGCCTATTTGGGACACCCTCTTTGCAAAATCTTGTATCCACCCCTGATAACAAAATTCCCAAGCTGCATTCTAGAGTACCTTCTAATGTGCCTATCATACAATTATATTTCACTCTGTACATGATTGTGTATAGGCCTGAATTGCCTGGCACCTCAAGGCACCTTGGTCAGTTATGGAGCATCTTCTGGTTCACCGGACCCCATTGATGAGAATGTACTTGCCAAACACTGCCACAGGCTAATTATGGGCCCTGGTCTTTTGGAAGATTACGTGAAAGAAGATGAAGATCTGCACAGACGAAGCTCAGACTTATTTCGTTGGTTTGCTGAGGGGAAGGTGAAGCTAGCCAAACCTGTGATTATGCCACTAGCAGATGCTAGTAAAGCTCATGAAATGATGGAGAACAGAGGCACAATGGGAAAGATCTTACTTAAGGCTTAAAATAGAAGTATATGTGTATAGTGAAACTAAGTTAAAGGAGGACAATAATAGCAATTGGCTAGTTAAGATCAAAAAGAGAACAATGCTTGACAGCATTTTAGATGTTGTAGTTATAATTAAAGCCATGTGATCACCCTATAGATTCCCGGCCTCACCTAGACTTCATAATCTCTGCAAAGCCTGTCCTCATGCTGCAAATCACTAATAAACATACTAGACAATAGACAAATAAATTGCTATATATAGCAAAGGGCTTCAGGTTGATTTATGATTGTTCCAAAACAAGCCATTCAAATTCAAAACTTGAATTAATGGTTAATTCCCACGTGAATGTTGTGGATGTTATGGCCATGGCAGTCTGAATGTCAGGCAGTTGGAAAATGAACTCTCGATTTTCCAACTCAAAGTGGCTCAGACCAGGGAGTGGCATTACCCAAAACAGTTTTTCTATCTATACAGTTATATAATTTAATTTTATAGCAAAATTGCCCGGGGGGGGGGGGGGGGGGGGTACTTGACCAGGATTTTAAAATTATAGAGAAATGTAACTTATTTGGATTTCACCTATGTACTTTAAGTATACAGTGCCAAATAAAACGTTGTTGTTGTTGTTGTTGTTGTTGTTCCGCTGGGATCCTAAAACGGTTACCCTGTTTATGACAGAAAAACTCAAAATACCATACCCTGTTTATGACAAAGTATAATAATTGCAGAATGTAATGTACTTATTTATTTGTAATGTAAATGAGTTTCATAACGAGTTTGTTGCGATCGTGATCGAACAACGATAAATAAAGCTTCTAGACAGATCGTTGCCGTTGTGGCTAGCTAACGACTAAGGTTGATAAGAAAGCTGCTACCCTGAAAATGACAAGAAGCTCAAAAAATTGCAAAAAGGATACCCTGTTTATGACAGGGAACTCGAAAAACCATACCCTGTTCAGCGGATCATCCCCGTATAGTAAATATATGGGAGTACCCCCCCCCCCCCCCCCGGGCAAAATTGTTAGAAAAAATGCTGTTAGTACTACTTTCTTTGTCCATTTTGCAGTTAGCAAAATTGTCAGAAAAATTAACATATACAGGATCATATATGACATTGTGGCCCTTGTATGAGCGTAACTGCCCGCCGCACAATATTAGAATATGAATTTTTAAATTTTGAAAATATTCTATTTTTACAAAAAATGGTGGATTTTTCAAAATTCAAAAATTCATATCTTCGGACTGAATAATGATAGCCGAGATATTTTTTCAGCTATACTATTTAATGTATTCTTTTAAATACATTCATCAGATTTGTCTAATTCTGGTTTTCAAAATGTCACAGCACGTTAATGACGTCATTTTCCCGCCAAAAATGAGGAAAAAATCAAAAATTGAAAAAGATACGATTTGTTGCCTTGGTACCTACTTTCATCATTTCAAGTTTCATTTCCGTTCGATTAAAACTCAAGAAGTGGAATGACCTTTGCCGATTTTGGTGTCATTTGTGCCCGACTTGGGAGTACCTACCACGTCCCCATTCCCAGTCCACAAGATTTGGGCCTCCTGTGTCGGAAGACGCCATCCACATCAAATAAGCTTACTTAGCACATCAGCAAAAGATCGAATATTTGAATGATGCAGAATAAACTTTCTTCATAATATGAAGAGAAGAAATTAAGTGGATCTGGAAACGTTGTGGCTAAAAATAGTAAGTTTATAATCGTCGTAGACTGTTATATTATAATATTAATATTACTAATATTTTTATGACCGGTTTGACGACTATCGCTACTGCCCGTTGTTTGAGTTGTATTATAAACTCATTTAATTAACTTTTAAAAATTACTCTGAACTTAACTGTTCTGGCTTAAGATTAAGTTGCAACTTTTTTCTGGATATACAAATTAGGTGAAGATAATTAGCTTAATATAAAATAAGTGATGAAAACGTCCATATGGCTGGCAGGCGACTATAATGCTGCACTTTTTAATAGCACAGCTCAGATCGAAATAATGTTTGTCTTATTATTGGTCTTACATGTACTTGCTGTACATATTTTGAATTTTGCGATAGAACACCTGCATGCGTCACATTATTTGTTTTAGAGCGAGCTAACGAGTACCCGTTGGGAATAAAATCTATTGTTCAAAATTTCGCTGCGAATAAAAATGACCGCTGCGAGTGAAGTACCTATCAAAGTTAACCCTAAGGGTTGGGGCAAGGGGTGAGGATTTGATTTACAGCTACAGATGTTTGCCATAATCTTGAGGGTAGAGAGTGCTTTGTGATCAATAAAACAAATGCCTGACTGAAGGAGACACACAACTAATGCAAGCGTGTTTGGGCAGCAGGTTTCCAATGATATTTCCTTATATTTTTACAAAGAAATAGTATAGAGCTGTCAACCACCAAGGCTTTCGTATCTGGATATTACTTAAGCTTTGGTTGACTTTCAGGCTCAGTAGGGGGGAGGAGGAGGGCATCTTTGAGGGACAAAACGTACATGCACCCCCCGGGCTTTACCATGCATGCTTTTTCCGAGGTCGATTTTCATGCTTTGTGATTTATCTTGAGACCGGGAGATACAGTCCAAAATATGGAAACACCCAGATTATCTGGGAGAATTGACAGCCCTGGAAATATCACTAGACAGTTGTACATGACTATATTTGTGAGCTCTAGCTGCCATGAACCCCCCTGTAATTCAACATTTATGAAAATGTGTTTTACTGTCCTCATGCGACTTAAGTAAAGGGAGACATATACATGCTTTGGGATGGAATAAAACGAAAAAGGGCATAGGACTGAGACAATTAACTTAAAACTTAAATTTTCCATCTTTTATTTCTGGAGAAAAATTTAATATTTAATAATATAATATATTTTTATAGTTGATACAAGTGCCACCTTAAATATATTAATATACTAGCAATATTGTGGAACTCTTAGAGCCTGGGCCCGGGGGAGGGAGGGGGGGGGGTTGGTACTCCCATATATTTGCTATACAGGTATGTGCCGCTGGATAGGGTACTATGGTTTTTGGCCCTGCTGTCTTGAACAGGGTATACATTTTACCCAAAATTGTCTTAAACAGGATCTATAATTTTGACAAGATCCCAAGCCATATCATCTTTTTGTGTCTTAGATATAATAGGGTATGATATTCAAAATAAACAAAGGCACCTCAGCCGTTTTTTGTCAAGGCTAGGGTCGATTTTCTTCTCATTTGTCTTGAACAGGGTATGATTTTTTCACTTTCGAGGGTCTTAAACAGGGTCAGGTTTCTAGAACTCCGGCAGCACACCCCTATCCAAAATGTGGTTGAGTACCCCCCCCCCCCCCCCCCCCAGGAGCCTGGGTAAGACTTAATTTATAGCTGTAAGCTTGAAGGGAATTATTAAAGAAAATTATTTCTTTTGCTATGAAAATATATTTAAATTTATTTTCAACTTTAAAATGTGTAAAAGTAAAGGCAAAGAGCATACCGTTGGCTTCCTGGGAGACCAGTGTTCAGATGAATGAAGTAACCAATGCTAAATATTAGTGCTTTACCTTCACCTTCACCTTATTTATTGATACATTTTGATTTAATTTATTCTTAGGTAGAAACCTATTTGCACCATGTCTTCTAAAGATGATGAAAATCATTTCACTCAAGACAATGAAGCATATGTGTTCCATATTCCTGAAGGTACCTTGAAACAGCATTTTAGTTCTTTGTTGTTTAGTGCTGATATCACTGCAACAGTGATGGAATTAGCACTACTAGGATCCCTTACTGCCACTGCTGTTTGGTTCCCCTCCAGCAATGTTGAAGGTAGCATGCCACTTTCAGAGGTAGTAGCTTTCACATGGCTGTTGAGTGTCCTTCGTCGTGTTTATACTAATTCATACTTAGAGGCTGTGTATTGTAGTTTTCCTCAGTATAGAACCCAACCAGCCAAGTCACATGCTTTCAAAGAACTCAAAGATATTGTTGGAAGAGATAAGACTCAACTTGAGGCTATTATCAAACATGATCGTCTGACACTTGTCAGTCAGTTTGCTTTGGAAGGTTGTATATATTTTTTTATTCCTGGTTACTATCCAGCATCCAAGTCCAACTATCCTCCATTTTATCAACGTGTTTTAATGCTAATTTTAAATCATTATGTAATGTCATTTGGAATGTACTGGATGCATCGAACTTTGCATGTGAATCCTTGGCTATGGAGGAACATTCATTCATTTCACCACTGGGCCAAACACCCCCTCTCTCGCACCACTTACCAAGATCACTGGCTGGACAACTTTGCTAATGCAGTTGTCGGACCCTTTTTTGCTCAAGTGCTTGTCCCTCTTGACCATGACTTTTTCTGGTTTTCAAGAATCTTTAGAGTTTGTGAAAGCCTTGAGAAACACTCTGGTATAAGTTGTTGGTTTAATATTGTTCATTCATCACAAAAATGGCTGCCCTTTGCTCAAATGCCCCACCACCATGATTGGCACCACGAAGGCCACAAGGGATGTAACTATACCTTTACATCCATTGGAGGGCTTTGGGATTGTATCTTTGGAACCAGAAAAACTGGTCGCCATCCTGCTCTAGCAGAAACCAGTAGAGACAGATCAGGATGTGGGCAAATCCAAGCAAATAGAACTGGGCTTAAAATGGATGATCCTGTACTTTGTTTTCTTCCTGTATTTGGTCTTGCAGTCCTTGTTTCTCTGAAACTGGCCATCCAATAAAATAAATGTCAAATGTCAGTCTATACTTGACCTGTCAGTGAAGACTGTACAGAGTTCACAGAATGAACCACATACAAACTGAAAATATCAGAGTTGACTATAATTATATAACAGAAAGCTGTCCTCATGCGACATTTAACAAATAGATTCCATTTTTCCATATGTCTTTACTCTAATCAATGAACAGATGAACAAAAATGTATGCTTGACCATATGCATGACTGTTGTTCTCATCGCATTTTGACGTCTCTTCTGTGCATCTATTAGAATACTGACCCATGGAAAAAATGGGATCTATTTGTTTTATATAATATATTCACATAAAAGAAAGATTTCAACAAATCAGAGCGAGCATAAGATGCAATGACGTCATCTATGCGCGTTACTGTAATCACACACGGTTCTCAACCTATCAAAGCATGTTTATTATACCAATTATTATATATAAATAAAGCCGGTCACAAATGTAGTGAGAGATTTCACAATTAAATATAGAAGATAAATAAAATATAGAAGGTAGTTTTCTATGACTCTACCAGGCGGTGAAATAGAGCACGCATGATGTTGGGAGAAACTCTCGAAACAGTTGGTTTGAATCGCCTACGGCTCGTTATTTTCAAACTTTTCTCGTGTTTCTCCCAACATCACGCGTGCTCTATTTCACCAGTAGAGTCATAGAAACCTATCTTCTATTGCTTAAGGAGGCTTCCTACAATTTTTCTTGTGCTGGACCGGTCAACTTGAAACGGCTGTAGTTCTTACATGAAAGCACCCACAGTTATGACCTTTCGTCCACTTACTACATAAAGACTGAAATTTTTATTGGTGTGTATTTTGTTTACATCAGGGTTACCATAGCGACGAAACGATGACGTCACCGTTTTAGATTCTAAGCAATTTTACGCGTTTTTCGACCTAAACTTTTAAAATGACACACAAGACGTTAATATTTAGGACTTTGCCTAGCAGCATACGAATTTTGGAGAAATTCGTATAGACAGATTTTGAATTATTCGAGGCGCAATTTTTTAACCCCAAAAATCACATTTTCTAGTCTTCGATTCCATAATTTTAAAAGCAAAGCAGCATGACAACTCTTCGTCTGTCCAAATGTTGTTCAAATATCAGACTACTTCTCTACGAAGTTGCACGTGAGAAAGTGCTTTGGATCTCCGTCAGCATACGTCCATTTAGACATGAAATTGGGCGAAATTTTATCAAAATTTATACACAAAGCGTTTAGTGCTCCTAAAGAAAAATTTGTCGGTCAGCTGTTTTCTCCCTTTGGTGAGTAGAACTTTAGTACATTTGCAATAAACTGTCCAAGCGCCGATTCAATTGAAGCTTTCTAAGGTACTGAAATAAAATTTCAAAGTAGAGTATATTCGGTGTAACTTATCGCAGCAAGATTCTAGGTTCAAGTTGTTGTTTTCATTCTCACATTCCTGCATGCAGGCATGCTTCAGTATGCTAATTCGAGGCAATGGTCACCATGGCGTGACGCGCTACTTCACTACTGCGTTTCCGTACGCGTGCTCTGCGTATAGAGCACTAGAAAAATTGTAGGAAGCCTCCTTAAATAACACATTTCCGGGAAATCGCACACTGCTGTTTTGTGTAAATGGTTTACATTGTATCCATAGCAATGGGTATCTTCTTCATCTATATTATTATTATTATTATTACTATTATTATTATTATTATTATTATTATTATTATTATTATTGACATTAAATAGCTATTTTCAATAGCCACTTTTTTGAAGAGCCACCAAATTTTGCTGACCCTTTTTGAAACTTGGCCCGTCATAGTACAGGATGCTCACTAGTTTTTTGATAAAAATACAACTTGCAATATAATTTATTACTAATATTAAAATACACAGATGTGTGTAGGATTAGGTACATATAAAACATTAAAATTCAATTTTTAACGGACATAACTTAGTAGGACATCCTTTGAACTCATATTTATCAGACTTCTACTCAGTTGATTGAATTATTCCCGAAATCACTTTACGCAACATGGTTTCACTGTCCATAAGAACAATTTTCTGCATTTGACTCACAACACGTAAAACACTACTTTCATCATTGATTATTTTCCTTACAGCGGCTATCAATTTTTCACCTCCTGGAAAGTTTTTACTATTTTTACTTTCTGCCTAATTTTCTTTCTTACAACTTCCATCCATGGTCTAATGGTAGTGCGTTTATCTTCTTCCCAAATGCCACCCCAAAAATCAACAAATTTTTCCATCTCAGGCGTTTTTCCAGTATACTTTACTTCGTCTATTCTTTTATAAAATCCTCTTTCATCACGGTTGAATAGAATATTATCTTTAATTCGTTGGCTCTTCCTCACTACTTTTTCTAGTTTCACTCTTTTTTGCCTCAGTTGATCAACCCACTGCTCTTTATATTTCAATAGTGTTCGTGTCGAGGTAACCTCTCCATCCATGTTCTTTTTAAGTTCCTTCAGTAGCTTCTTCTCTTTTTGACTAGCCTTTCTTCGCAGTTTCCTGCGGTGTATCTCATTCCCAACCCTTGTTATATTTTGTCTTAGTTGTTTCATTTTTTGTTTTATCTTCCTCACTCGTCTATTACCACCTCTTGGTTTCAATCCTTCCTCTTTCTTTTTCTGTTTAACTCCCATTTTGAAAGCCACTGCCTTACCCATAGCATAGACTATATCTGTAATCTCAGGAATCGTTGAGATATTAGACAGCTTTTTTTCTAATATCCTGCAGGCACTCTGCAATACTTCTTCAGAGGGTTTTAATTTTTCTAATTTCACTCTCTCCTGGATTTCGTGAGGAGTAGTCTTCTCCAAACGCTGGAGCTCATGTTCAAACATTTTTTCCAGGTCTCCCTCCAAATCTCTGGGAAACCTCTCATCAAATGGAGAGGAAACTTCACTTGTGGCATGTAGGTGGTCCTCTCCATCAATTTCTACTATACTTTGTTGCTCATTTGCCCTATATACCCTTACAGGTTGTTCATCATTTTCTTCAATCCCACCAGTATTGTCTCTCAACATCTCTGATGCATCTTGGTGGTGCTCATTAGCCACCAATATTATTATTATTATTATTATTATTATTATTATTATTATTATTATTATTATTATTATTATTATTATTATTATTATTATTATTATTATTATTATTATTATTATTATTATTATTATTATTATTATTATTATTATTATTATTATTATTATTATTATTATTATTATTATTATTATTATTATTATTATTATTATTATTATTATTATTATTATTATTATTATTATTATATACTTATGTTCATTATTGTTTTAATTTCATACGATCACATAATATCACCATCTTCGTTATAATCGCAATCCCCTCCACCACTACCATTATTATTCGTGGTTAAAATTAAATATTTGACTTCATTGACTTTTCTAACTGGGGTGGGGTGGGGAATCTTGCTCATCATTAAAACCCATTTCTGGGAAATTAGGACACGTGAGTAAAGGACACGTCAATGAAATCTCACTGATGAAGGTCCCCTGTATTCATCGGAAATAAATATGGCAACGTGGATTCCTCCTTGGCAAACCCTTTGTCCTGGAACTGCAGGAGATTTGATAGTTTTTCAAAGAAGAGGTTACAAGCACTATGCAGTCAATGTCGGGAACCAAGAGATCGTCCATGTAACATCTACAGGGGGATTAAATAGCTTGAAAATTTCTGGCGAAATAACGTCACATATATGTTCTACAAATCCTGCCCTAGCCGTCATAAAGAAGGAAAAATTCAAAGATGTCTACAAGGAAGGGGATAGAGTTTATGTCGAAGAACGTGGTGACAATGCGCTACCACGCATGGAGATAGTTATGAGAGCCTTGTCCAAAGTCGGTGAGAATGGAAATAATGTGCTTTGGGAAAACTGCGAGCAGTTTGTTCGTTGGTGCTGCTACGACGGAGAGGCAAGCAATCTCGGTATCGGTGGATTTGCGCTTGGTGTTGGAGTTGCTCTTGGAACACTAGCAGTGGCTGGTCTTGGCATGTGGTTCGCTAGTGCATTAAGGGAGGACTCAGAGAGAGATGAACGCGACAAACAAAGAAACTATAGGCATTAAATAAGGTCAGGACACTAAACTAACACATCTAGTTCGAATATTTTTGAAATTTGATTTGTCGCTATTATAGGGACCACTCGCCTTCATGTGAATGGGCCCTTTAAATCTTAAATCTTTAAATCTTCACCACTGAGAATCGAAGATTGTACTGTTGTACTGTCAGTAGTAGCTATATATAGAATATATTGTGTACGTAAAAGGTCAGGCTCGCAAAGTCTTGAACATTGCTTTCTGTTATTCCTACTAAACTTTCACGAAGGTAAAATCTACATTAAAAATCAGCCTTAACACGTTTATCAAATGGTTTGAAGAGAAAGACCTGTCGCACATGTGTTCTTTTATAAACCATCGGGTAAACGTGATCGAATGTGACAAAACCAAAGAAGACAATATATACTAACCTGCGAGCAGCGCGCGCGCGACTAGGCAGGTGAGAGAAACAAAGTAACACGTACGTCTGCTCGCAGGGTAAAGAAGTACTTGAAGTGCCCATTCATATGAGAGAGGGTTACCCCTATGTAGTAGGGATAAGTCTTTTGTTTTGTGTCCCCCACATAATTACAAACCTTGGGACTGGTCATTATTTACAGGGAGGGGGGGCTGGTGAAAATGAAAAGGTAATGCTCAATTTTTATGGCCCCTCCCCCCTTTCTACATACATACACAAATAACATTCTTACAGAGTGAGCGTAAAAATCTGTGGCCCCTGTCTATTTCCACCAGCCCCCCCCCCCCCCCCCCCCGCTCCCTGTAAATAATGACCAGTCCCTAATAAGCATTCCATTTCCTAGTGACATGGTCAAATATTATAGATCTGAACGTTTACATCACAAACATAATTACAGGCAACTATCATCTTCAGTGAATGCATATAAATATTATTTTTTTATGACCTTTCACTGCATCTAAATAAGACTTACCAGTTCTCGCTTTTCCTTCTCCAAATTCTTCCACGATTTTTGGAAATATGATGGAATAAGAAACCAGAGAACCTAAAACAATAATGTTGGCCAAGGATGAACACGCACCAACAAACCAAGAGGTTTTGGTGTCCAGTCTGATGATTGTGTTGTCTGCTTCTTCGTTGTTCTCCTTTTGCCTCACATTAATCTGCCTCTCTACTTGGTTCTCCATAATCATAATCATAATCATAATCATAATGATAATTTTACGCAATTTCTTTACATATTTGGAATTTCAAACGAATGTTCACCAACAACAATTTCCCTTATTTTTGTAGCAAAAATTGCTCCACTAGCAAAGACCTTAATAATGTTGCAAAATTCCGCACGGGATCTAGACTTTTGGGAATAAAGACAGTAGTTCTCTGAATCCAATTGCTTGGAATTTTGCAACAGATAGTAAGGTGTTGTTTTGAATAAATTAACAAACCATGAGGGTTTTTACTTTGGAAGCTCAAACGTCGACTCGATGTAGTTGCTTACTTTTGAAGCTTACTGAATTATACCTAATGCAGCAAAGACGACACTTGGCAATAGGTATGTTAACATCTTGTTCTATCCCATACCTAGAAAATTTCACAAAACAATTCGACAGAATTTGTCGACTGAAGTAATACAAATTCGCAACGTTCACCTCGCGTGGTCGCAACAATTACTCCCCAAGTTTGTTTGAGGATAACATTGGCGTTTAGCTTCTCATGTCTCCATATTTTGTTCACAAGTTACTATAGGCATTTGTCTTTCTTATAGCAGGATATGGTTCTCGCTGTTTTTGAAATTTTGTTGAGATTTTGGCGGTATAGTAGTTTTGACTACATAATTTTGCGTCGTAACAGGCAGCGCAAATTTTGTATCGCAACTTGGCGCGATACATGTATGTAGTCCTCTATGCCTTTATACTGGATTAATGAAATAGGAAAAAAGTTCACCTTAGATTTTTGGCTTTATGACCAATTTTTCTCATAAAGCTACTTTTAAAAATCGTCTGATATCTCAAATTATTTAATCTAATTCGCAGAAAAATCATTATCGGTACAAATTTCAAGGCTTGTAGACAAATGGTTGCAAATTTCTCAGAAATCGGATAAGGTTTTTAAAATGTAAAAAGATGCGATTAAAATTGATGTCTGACAAACAAATCAATAGATATAGTACGGGATACCTTAACGGTGGTAGACTGTATAAGGTTTTGCATTATGGTACTTGAATACAATTTCTTAGAATGAGATCGTCAATAAAATGTTCCGTGTCAACATAATTTTCTTAAATTCGATATATGCAAATGAATTTCAAAAGAAAAATAAATGCATGCGACAAATTCTCTATATGTGCCTTGTCCAAAGTTGGTGAAGAAGGAAATAATGTGCTGTAGAAAAACTGCGAGCAGTTTGTTCGCTGGTGCTGCTACGACGGAGAGGCAAGCAATCTAGGTATCGGTGGATTTGCGCTTGGTGTTGGAGTTGCTCTTGGAACACTAGCAGTGGCTGGTCTTGGCATGTGGTTCGCTAATGCATTAAGGGAGGACTCAGAAAGAGATGAACGCGACAAACAAAGAAACTATAGGCATTGAAAAAGGTCAGGACACCAAACAAACACATCTAGTTCGAATATTTTCAAATGATATATTTAACACTTATTGACTGCAGGGACCGAGGACCCACTGTCAGGTCAAAGAACAAAATAAAAAGCAAAACGTCGCTGCCTGCAGTTAAAGTTTTTAATCAAAATTCCGACACAAAACTGACCTTTTTTCACACAGTTTTTTGGAGAATTATTGCAGCTTTTTTGGTGACATTCCTGGTTAGTTATCATCTTTTTCTCGGAATAAATGTTGTATATTGGTCCTAAAAGTTTGGCAATAAACACGAGTTTTGCCTCATGAATGAATTTGTAAACGCGCGCTTCCGCCTTCAAGGCTCAATCAACTTCCGGTTTTGTTATTACCGGTCAATAAAACTCACTGTTGCCCGCTGAGAGTTGTTACTGGGGAAACAGCAAAATTTGTTGACTTGTTGACGTTCACGTGATGCGCCAATCCCAAGTTCACGTGATGACCCAATCCCAAGTTCACGTGATGACCCAATCAGAGCACGGAAAAAAATTGACTTTGACAGTTGGTATATATAACAATATTCCTTGTTTGTCGACTGAACTGAGAAGATTATTGTAGTACGTACTGTAGCTGTGCCATTAGTGGTATTTTTTCCATAAATCCTCCGATAAACGTGACAAAAGGGACCCGTTTATGACAAACGGCAACCGTCAAACGGCAAAATTTAACCGTTTGTCCTCAGCAGAAACTCATAAGGGGATTGAACCCCTTCAGTATGAGTTTCTGTCCTCAGCCATTTGTGGAAGAAGATATATTTGTAATTTCTGATTTCTGCCATTAAGAGATTTGCTTATTTGATTGTTGGTGATTGATTTGAGGATTGGAGCAAAATATAAAACCAAAATCAAAGTCAATGTTTGTCGTTTTTATTTGGAAAATGTGACAAAAAATATTACTGAGAAGGCAAGACATTACGTCATTGATATGCATGATTAATACGGGGGTATGTCAGCAGCCAGATTTCCGGGAAATCCCACGTGGCCTATTTACTATCTAGTTTTGCAATTTTACGTTTTTGGTCATTCGCTGGAAAAATGGCTACGGCGATGTCTCAAGTCCTTTCTTGCCCGGGTTCTGCTGGCGATTTGGTAGTCTTCCCGAGAAGCTTGGGCTACAAACACTATGCGGTCAATGCTGGAGACGATGAAATCGTGCATGTTACATCGTTTGGAGGAGTAAACAGCTTGAATGTTGTCGATGGAATAGCGGGTCAAATTCGTGGTGCCAATCCAGACGTGGCAATCATAAAGAAGGAAAAATTCAAGGATGTCTACAAGGAAGGGGATGAAGTTTATGTCGAAGAACGTGGTGACAGTGCGCTACCACGCATGGAGATAGTTAAGAGAGCCTTGTCCAAACTCGGTGAGAAAGGATATAATGTGCTTTGGAAGAACTGCGAACATTTTGCTCGCTGGTGTTGTTATGGTAAAGCTAAAAGCTCACAAGCTGACGCATTGAAGTATGGAGCTCTTGGTGCAGCTTTAGCTGGTGGAGCCGCTTACATTGCTTATAAAGCGTTTGGGACTAAAGAAGTTTCTGTTTCAGACGAAGAAGACAAAGAATAAAACACTACAATATTTGAACTGAAACAATTTCAAAACAGTAAAGGTCAGACTAAGTACATTTGCATATCAAATAATTTAATTTCACTTTGTTTTTCTCCCTTATTAGTGTTTTTGAAATCGTAATCATAAACACTCGGTGCAAGGGCTTTCAGTTTGAGCCAGGTGTTAATTAGCAAATATCATAAACGATAATTGTGATGACAGTGACAAAGAAATGATACTATCAACAACAACAATACCAATCAGGAGTGCGAGGATTGTGTCCCCAATTAGTGCCACCTCGGCGCTAGAACGACTAGACACCTTAATAAAGATTATGTATGTATGTATATTGCGAAGATCACCGATCCGTGAGTTAGCCAGAATTGATTCGTGACTGATTCGGGTGAAAACCACAAAATTTAGCAGTAATTCTTGGAAACCCCAGAGGTACATTTTCAAATATTCCAAAAGCCCAAGTTGAATGGGGTTTATTGCTGTATATATTCCCTGACAAAATAATATCTGCCACACCAGTCTTAACCACATGCAGATTGATAAAAATCAAGTGAGGCCATTCATGCCTTCTTTCTAGTCTCTTGTAATTTTGGTAATAATCGCGTAATAGTTATCATAGTAATCATTCTTTGAGCGTTAATTTCTCTAAACATTTTTAATGCGAATAATGATGCAAGATTCCGGATTCCAGGGCTGGATATCGGCCGATTCCAAGTGCTAGAATTCCGCATTCCAAAATCAATTTTTTGTGGATTCCGGATTCCCGGCCCTTGCTTGGGGCGAAGTCTTGAAAATACTGTAGCTTAATTCTGTTAAGTATTCCTACTAAACTTTCACAAATGTATAATCTACATTAAAAATTAGTCTTAATAAGGTGTTTCTCTACTGTTTTGAGACTACCATACAGGTTTGCGCGGCTTGCTTTGCTTTACTCCCATATATTTACTATACGGGGATGATCCGCTGAACAGGGTATGGTTTTTCGAGTTCCCTGTCATAAACAGGGTATCCTTTTTGCAATTTTTTGAGCTTCTTGTCATTTTCAGGGTAGCAGCTTTATCATCAACCTTAGTCGTTAGCTAACCACAATGGCAACGATCTGTCTAGAAGCTATATTTATCGTTGTTCGATCACGATCGCAACAAACTCCTTATGAAACTCATTTGCATTACAAACAAATAAGTACATTACATTTTTCAATTATTATACTTTGTCATAAACAGGGTATGGTATTTTGAGTTTTTCTGTCATAAACAGGGTAACCGTTTTAGGATCCCAGCGGAACATCCCCACCCAAATCCTGGTCAAGTCCCCCCCTCCCCCCCCCCCCCCCCGGGTGCTTTGCGCTTGGTGCTGGAGTTGTTCTTGCCGGAACTGCAGCAGTGGTTTGTCTTGGCATATGTATCGCTAATGCATTAAGGGAGGACTCAGAGAGAGATGAACGCGACAAAACAAAGAAATTATAGGTATTGAAAAAGGTCAGGACACCAAACTAACACATCTAGTTCGAATATTTTTGATATCTTATTCCTTGTTTGTCGACTGAACTTAGTATAGACGACATTAAATTGAAGAAATCTTCACCACTAAGAAGATAGATATACTCTTTATCAGTGAGCAAATTAAAAGGCCAGAAATTTAGTCTCAAAAACCAGCTTTCTTTTAGGTGTTTCTTCTAAACTTAATTTCATGACTGTAAAATCTTCATTAAAAAAATCAGTGTTCTCAAAGGGGTGTCTGTAAAACATGGAAAGCCGGATCGGCCGGAACATACCCGGAACCCTCCCAAAATTGAAAAAAAATATATAAAAAATATATAAAAAATGGAAAAATATGAAAAATGGAAAACAACAAAAAACAAAAATGAAATGAAAATATGTATAGATCAAAGCAAACTAATAGAGCGGGTCATCAATCGTTGTGCTTTAGCTTCATGTTTACTTAAACAACATTCCTCATAACGTCTTGAAAAATGATTTGCCGCATTTGTTCTGTCAAATTTTAAGTGAATTGACAGTTTACGCCTTAAACACAACGGAGCCAGAGTCAGGTATTTTACTAGTGGGACGGTACGTTGTCTTCATTTTGCTCTGTGTCGTGCTTTGCTTTTAATTTACGAGTATGGCTGAAGACTCCATTGATGAGGACCTCTCATACTCAACGTTTTATGACAAGCCGCTTGATAACAGGTATGAGATTTAGGCCAATATTTTCAAAAGCGCTGTTCGTGGTATAATCAATAATACCTTTATCCTTTTATAATTAAGGCTGTGGCCGATGTACGTACGAGATCAACATCTCAAGGTCTCCAGAAAGCAGTCCACCCAGCAGCCCAGGAGAAAGTAAGGAAATAGGTATAACTAGTTTCATCTGAATGTGACATACTGATAGTCAGACAACAAACTACTGAACTGTGCTCAAGCCGAGGACCGTACGTATTTGTGTCCTCCAGCAGTCGGTGGACGCCTTCTGGCTAGCTACAAGGATTTAATAAGAAAAGAACTAGGCCTTTAGTCTCTGTTATGTCAACAATGAAAAAAAAGAAAACAAGAGAAGGGAAGGGAAGGGAAGGGAAGGGAAGGGAAGGGAAGGGAAGGGAAGGGAAGGGAAGGGAAGGGAAGGGAAGGGAAGGGAAGGGAAGGGAAGGGAAGGGACAAAACATTATTTAGGTTAATTTTGTTAGCTTTCCTAACATGTGTTACGACAAGGACTAGTCGGGATCGCCTACTCTGCCAACTCGTTAATTCGACTTTGCACAAGAGCTATTTACAAGCTAAGCAAAAGTTCGTACTACAAGCTGAGGTAGAGCCAGGCCAACCAGAAAGACTTTCCTTAGTCGGAGCGGCTGTCAGAAGGAGTTCCTTACTCGACCACTTTCCTTACTTACTTAGGGCCGTACTTTCCAATCAACACTGAGTCGTACCCCAAACTTGCCTCGTCGCTAGTTTGTGCAAAGACTAAAGAGTGTGCGAGTGTAACAAATATCGACAGTCCTTAAATAACAACTAAACTAAATCTAATTTCCTGTTTACATCCCGTTTGGAGCCAAAGTGAAACCCTACGTTGGTCTGTTTGGCTTATAGTGAAAGAGGGTGCGTCACAGGGGAAACTCAAAGCAAATCTTATGCCCGGGGGGGACTCCCATATATATACAAGAGGACGGGGATGCTCGTCGGGGAAATTTTGAACATGACCCCTAAAAGGTACCTGAGTAGGAGTGGCAACAATTCATTTCTACCCCTAAAAGGTACCAATTCAAAAACAATAATAAAGAATGAAAGTAATGAAACACTTTGTTATCGATGTGCTTTGGAGATTCAATTCAGATCATCGAAATCGTCCTAGCTTTCATGCTTATTTTAGGTAAGTTTATTTACCTCAAAACAGTCCCTAAAAGTACCATCTATGTTTCTGGTAGTCCACTTAAGTCTGAGACACCCTAAAAGGTACCAGATGGCAGATTTTGACCCCTAAAAGGTACGACGAGCATCCCCGTCTATTTACGATCGGAGCCTTCCCCCCCCCCCCCCCCCTCCGATCCCGGGATCTTATGATCAAAACAGCCAAGGTTAAAACACTAAAAATGCTTAATTAGTAAAATTACATAATTACTGGAAATCTGTAGCGTAACACATGTTTTTAAGGCTCAAAGATCTTCTGAATTCATGAATTGGTTAATTAATTAGTTGATCAGTAATCAATAAAGTTAGATTAATTAATCATAAATAAATTAAAGTTAACCCTAGTTATTACTGGAGTTATATATGCAAGTACTGAATAAAAAGTTTGGTCGACAGGGGAACAAAAAGTTGCAGAACGTACGTATTTTTTTAAATTTATTTAATAGCATCAACAGGGCAATGAAAAGACTCGAAGTCCATACAAGCAAAGCCCCATACAAATTACAATGTACACATAAACAATACAACTACAATATAGGTTAAAAAAACATTTCCTATCGACAGCAAACAATTTCTGGGTTAATTGATCTGCATTTAGAGCAGATTGTTTTAAAAGTTCTAATTCGATCTGGATCAAAAGCTAAAAGTAGGAACGAGTTTCTTTTTGAAAGACGACAAGAAAGTACATTTCTTCATTTCAAGAGGCAGAGCATGCCAAGAAAAAATGAAAAAAAAAAAAGAATAAGTTAATCAGGGATCCTTCCTTTTTTCATGTCGTTTCACTTTTTATCTTATTTTATTTTATTTTGTTTTTTCAATTTTGGGGGATTCCGGGTATGTTCCGGGGGTTCCGGCCTTCCGGGGCTCGTTCCGCGTTTTACAGACACCCTTAACAAAGGGTTCAGTGAAAAGAAAGACCAGCTGTGCCACAGATGTTTTTGTTGTGTTGTTGTTGTTGTTGTTGTTGTTGTTGTTGTTTTTTATAAAATCCGGTAAACGTGACAAAAGAGACCTTAAGAGCGACGTTTATGGCAACCGTCAAACGGCAAACTTCAGATATTTGTGCACTTGAGTGAAGATATAGTTGTAATTTCTGTAATTGAGATTTGTTCTTTATTTGATTGTTGGTGATGATTGATTTGAGGATTAGAGCAAGATATAAAACCAAAATCAAAGTCAATTTATGTCAAACATTACGTCATTGATGTGATTAGTAAGGGGGTCAGTTCCCTTGGGTATGTCAGCAGCCAGATTTCCGGGAAATCCCACGTGGCCTATTTACTATCTATTTTTGCAATTTTACGTTTTTGGTCATTCGCTGGAAAAATGGCTACGGCGATGCCTCAAGTCCTTTCTTGTCCGGGTTCTGTTGGCGATTTGGTAGTCTTCCCAAGAAGCTTGGGCTACAGACACTATGCGGTCAATGTAGGAGACGATGAAATCGTGCATGTTACATCGTTTGGAGGAGTAAACAGCTTGAATGTTGTAGATGGAATAGCGGGGCAAATTTGTTGTGCAAATCCTAACGTGGCAGTCGTAAAGAAGGAAAAATTCAAGGATGTCTACAAGGAAGGGGATAAAGTTTATGTCGAAGAGCGTGGTGACAATGCGCTTCCACGCATGGAGATAGTTATGAGAGCTTTGTCCAAAGTCGGTGAGAAAGGATATAATGTGCTTTGGAAAAACTGCGAACATTTTGCTCGCTGGTGTTGTTATGGTAAAGCTAAAAGCTCACAAGCTGATGCAGTGAAGTTTGGCCTTGGAGCAGCTGTAGTTGTTGGAGCCGCTTACATTGCTTATAAAGCGTTTGGGGCTAAAGAAGTTTCTGATTCGGACGAAGAAGACACAGAATAAAACACTACAATATTTGAACTGAAGCAATTTCAAAACAGTAAAGGTCAGACTAAGTACATTTGCATATCAAATAATTTAATTTCACTTTGTTTTTCTCCCTTATTAGTGTTTTTGAAATCGTAATCATATACACTCGGTGCAAGGGCTTTCAGTTTGAGCCAGGTTTCAATTAGCAAATATCATAAACGATAATGGTAATGACAGTGACAGTGACAAAGAAATGATACTATCAACAACAACAATACCAAGAACAATCACAGGAATATCAGGATTTAGAAGATCAACGATCCGTGAATCAGACAGAATTGATTTGTGATTCAGGAAATGAAAACCACAAAATTTAGCAGTAACTTCTTGGAAACCTTGAAAAGTTGAATGGGGTTTATTGTTGTATATATTCCCTGACAAAATAATATCTGCCACACTAGTCTTAACCACAGATTGATAAAGATAAAGTGAGGGCATCATGTCCTTTAAAAATACATGCCTTCTTTCTCGTAATTTTGGTAATAACAGGGAATACAGTAAAAACCCGCAACAAAGAACCTGAGAATTAAGAACCTGTTAGCCTAAAATTTGGATTTTATACCCCCTATATAAACAAGAACCTGTTTAATAATAAATAATAATAATAATAATGATCATTTATATAGCGCCTATCCAAAATCTGCTCTAGGCGCTTTACAAAAACATATACTGAACATGCATGGTAGACTGTGAGCATAGGATGGCGCCTTGGGCTGCCGCTACACAGTCCGTACCATGAAAATTAATTTTAAAATAGTCACTACAAATTACTGCACTACTTCAAATTACTGTTTAAAATTACAATCAAAACACAATAAAATAAAAGTTCACTGATGCATGATGGCCGTTGGCTCAGTCAAGCTCATCCGCCCTTTGACAGGTCTTGTTTTTATTCCTGCTGGGTGTCATGCCACCCTCCTCACCAGAAAGAACCTCGTCCATGTGGCAGGTAGTACTGGGTTACATGTTACCAGTAGCAGGCTCCAGCCTGACCTGACCTGAAAAATAGCCTAAAAATTGAAAAAAGGGTCATTTTAAAAAAGGTTTATTTTCTAAAATCATATTAGTACATTACAGCGGGAGTAGAAAATAGAAAATAGGCCAATAACCATCTTGTTTTGCAGCTGAGTTTTATTTGCTTTTCTCCAGCTAGAATTAAGAACCTATTTTAAGAACCTAACTAGCCTAAAATTCTGTTAACCACCATTTATATAAGAACCCTGTTTAGGCCTAAGCTGCCTAAAATTCCAGGTGTCTAGGGGTTGCGGGTTTTTAATGTAGCCCTTTAATTTCTCGCGTAATAGTTATCATAGCATCGTTCTTTAAGCTTTAAGGGACTGGTCATTATTTATCGCCTGGGGTGGGGTGGAGAATTTTTGTTGCAACACAGAAAAATTCATCTGATCCCCCCATAATTCCCCCTTGTTGAAGGTTGTTATTTTGATGATCCCCCCCCCCCCCCAAAATGTGGTTATTAACAATAACAATGTTATTACGCAGCCTTCATTTCGACGGTAGTCAAATCTGCATGTTTTTTGAGGTTTCAGTCATACTCATAACCTGATCTTCCCACTGTAGCTAAAGTCGCTGTAGGTCTGTTGTTAGCCAGCCGTTAGAGTCAGCAATGAAACACTCACGCTACTACACAATACGGCTCCTTGGACTCAATAAGTTCATAATACTGAATACTGGAAAAAGCAGGCTGTGACAAAATCCCAACACAGAAATCAGATACAGCCAAACCAAAAATCAGATAATTGACAGGCGTGTGCAGAGACGTTACCTTGACAATCGTGAAACCAACAACGAGATTTACTACAAGTAACTAACACAGCAGTTATGGTATTTGTATATAATCAGTAATATCTATATATCAGCAGTGTGTACTCGAAGGCTTGGCTGCGTTTAAATGTTTACTATACATATACTCATAATATATTATATCCAGGTAGTTGTGAACAGTTAAACGACTCTTGGTTGTAGTTATATTGATTAAGCATTCTTTTGATTCTACGATAATCTTGCAAGGGACAAATGCTCCTTTAATTTGATACCCAGAACAATACCGCCCAACAAATCAATTGCTTGATCAAATATTCTTATTCGGTCAGCAAAAAGAGCATCAACTCGATCACAAAAGCTTTCAAAGAAACGCGATGATTTCTTCAAACACAAATAACAATTCAAGGATCGAATGCTCTCGAAAATATTGTAAAGAGCTTTTATACAAGAAAATCATATCATTTTATGAAGTTTTTAATTTTTTATGAAGTTTTAATGAAGTTTTCTATTTATTTTCCAAGACTTCAATCTTGGCGGGTTGGAAAAACGATCATTCCAAAAAGTTGACATTGCATTGTTGTAATATCACAAAACGTCTATCTAATTTTCAAGAGTTTGACTTTTTTGGGCCCGCTGTAATTGGCAAACAGCTGCCGTGTATGTTGCTGTGTCCCCGCCTAATTGGCAAAAGCCAACAAGATAAAATACTTATATAGTATACAATATCATATATAATAAAATACAAAATAAGACAGATCAGAAAAACTTTATTAGTGTCAGAAGAAATGACTGCTTTTATAAAATGTTCAAAGTGCTTACATTTGCGACAAACTAAAGCAACTGTATTGACAGAATACTATACTACTCAGGACGTACAATGATGAGACGCATAATGTTCATATCGCACTTGGATGATGGATGGGGTAGAGCGTATATTTTAAATTAACGGGTAACACCATGCATTTTATTGAATACATATAGCATCCCGTCATCGATTTCTGTATATGGGAAAGTGATAGATATTTTCGATAATGTGGGGTATAATCGATGTTTTTTGTATTTAAAATCGTTTAGATAATCCAAACCAAGTCATCAGGGAAAGCCGGTTTGCGTTCGAGTGAACAAAGAGTTTACGATAGAGGTGTTACTGTCAAAACTGTACATGATTAAGGGAAGCCTGAGAAACAGCTGTCTTTTCGCTCACTCTCATTGGTCGCCGCACGCAAAATGAATCCATTTGTTAAATGTGTGACCAAAGGAGTATAGTTTTCAGCCTTTCGGTCTGAATAGGACATAGATTTTCCTCAATTGGTTTGAAGAGGGTTTTTTATTTTTTGATAAAAAAGGGACAAAGAAAAAAAGAGAGGAGAGGGAGAAAATAAAAAAAGAGTTAGATCGAGGAAATTATTACTATTAGCTTATGTATTTGATTGACTGTTTAAAATATGTATTTGTATTTTTCTTTAAAGGAATCATGGCTCAGAATAATTTTTTATTTCTATGTGTATGGATTCCCATACCTTTGCTAAGGAGAATTTAAAAGTTGAAATCCCGTATTAAATTGGTATTTGTACGAAGTTTGTAGAAATTCAGTTTATAAAGGATATTACACTATGGCGCGAAGATATGGTGAAAACAATATTTTACGAGCGAGTGCAGCGACTGACTGAGGCAAACTAAAATAAAAACATAAGAAACTGGCGGGAAGATTTTTTTAGGACGCGCGCATACATCCGGGACATTTGGTACATAACTTTTTCATATCTTCACTAGTGAAAATATGAAAAATATGAATGTTTTAGTTTCCGATAAATCACTATTATCCATATAATAATGAATTATATCTGGTATTGTAACGATGTACATCAGATACCTGGATAACATATAGTCAGTAAAGATAATCGGTAACTAGAATTGTTAAAAAAGAATTTTTATGTCCAAGCAGTGCAATCTTTAATCAGTAAATATTATTCAGCGACATGATTGTAATAAATATGAAATGTTTTCTATTCGGCTGAGCGTAGCGAAAGAGAATAGAACTCAATACATCGAGGGGAACTTGTAAACGTTCAAACTTGTGAACTATCGTGCAAAACATTATCCGGCAAATGGTCATCTTTCCATAGTTTCATTCAGTTTGAAAACTCTTCGTAGTACCTGACAAGCAGCATTTCGCAGTTCTTGGATTCTCCAGTAATAAATGACTGGATTCAATAAACTGTTTAACAGCAGAAAAAATTCAGCGACACGAAACGAAATGCGAAGATTTGCACTCCATTTACCGACAACTCCAAATGTTACAAGGCATACAGTGTATGGGGAATAAAACAGAACAAATGCACCAATCACATAGTACATTGCATTCACAGATTTCTTCATCTGAATGTCAATACTATGATGTGTCATCTGTTGGGTTTGGATCTGTGCAGAGTGTCGTCGAACGCTTTGATTTATTCTCAATAAAAAGAACAAATTCAGCACAACAATGAAACCAAGAATGATAACATGTATTTGAAATAATTGGTCGTTCACCAACATCCTGAAGACACCAGCAAATATGCCATCCATCCAAACGATCACAAGAATAACAGCAACACGTCGACAAGTGATCAGTTCTTTATATCGTAAATGAAAGTGTAGAGCGAGAAAACGATCTGCTGTTAACGATGTTAAAGTCAGCAATGAAATAGTACCAAGGGTCCACATGCAAAAATAGTATGCTGCTGCAGCATCGCAGTAGGGTTCGGGAGCCTTAACTAGTTCATAATACAAAATAGTAGAAAAAGTCGGGTAAGAAATTATTCCTACACAAAGATCAGATACAGCCAAACCGAATATCAGATAATTTGCAGGCGTGTGCAGGGACTTTGTCTTGATAATGGTGTAACTAACCATGAAATTACTACCAGTAACTAAGAAAGCTGTTAAAATATTCATGATGATTAGGATTCCTACAGTGTACTCGTAGGCAACGTTGCGCTCAAAAGTCTGCAACTGTGTATGTCCTGGCAACTGCGAACAGTTGAACGAAGAATAATTATGGCTGGGCTCTTTTTTGTTGAACATGACCGTAGATCACTAGCTATAGATGTTCAAGGCGGCTTTAATCCTTTAGAAGGTAGAACATTTTAAGGATCCAAATGTTCTCTGGAAAAAACCCCGGCAGTTGTACAAATGCCGGAACGCTTGATCAACCCCTTCGCCGGTTTGAAACTCAGGTCTTAACGAAGAAGACAGTTTTGAACAATGCCAAGCTAAAGATGGAGTGGTATTGAAAGAGAAATCCTTTAAACTCGCTTTGTTTTAGCTGATTTTTCAACAGGAATCACGATAAGCCGTAAATAGAAGATGCTTTCGCTGCTTTGCATTATCTGTAGGCCGAATTTGATGTATAGAAGACAGAACAAACATTGCATGCGATGAACTAATATGGTTTCACAATAAGTTAGTATATATATAGACTTTTTTAAAGAGAAGCAGGATTGATTGCTCAGCTGACAAATTCCGGTTACATATCATTTTCGAAATAATTACAGGATACAAGAGAAAATATCCGGCGGAAAAGGCACTTAACAGCTCATCTCGCGATCTTAGTATGCATGAAAATATATACTAGCTCCACAAGAGTCTATTGAGCAAGAAAAGGATGAGAAATACAGCTGATTGCTTGTAAGCTGCTCTTGAAGAGATGAAAAAGAGATAACAATCTTTTGACATTTTAAGAAAAATTACTTATTCTGATCTCGAGCAAGAAAGTAGCGCACTACAACGGTGTTCATCGTTTGATTGCTCAACTGACAAATTCCAGTTGCAATTTTTGAAATAATTAATGACAGGATACAAGAAAAAATATTGGAAAACTGGATAAGAAAGCACTTAACAAGTTAGTAAGCTCATCTCGCGATCTATCATAATACTCCACAAGAGTCTATTGAGCAAGAAAAGAATGAGAAATACAGATTGCTTGTAAGATGCTAAAGAGCTGACAAAGAGATAAGTCCTTATATGTATCAATCTTTTGACATTTTAAGAAAAATTACTTATTCTCGAGTAGGAAAGAACGGTGTTTTTCCTTTGGTCAAATTGGGAACAAGTTGGAACCGAAACTATAGTTACGATATAGAAACCCTACTCTTTTTGATTATTTTTCTTCAATCAAAAATTAACTATTATCGCACGCGTCTGACAAGCAATGAAAAGTGGGAAAACTATTATTGTCAAATGTTCACTGAAGAGATACTTATTGATTGACTATGACTATTTATGAGACTTTCGTAGCAACAATTTCAGTAGAAGATCACTCTATGTCCAAGAACCAGGTTAGGCTAAGTCAAAACTAAGACGTATCAATTTTTTGAAGTGTTTCCTTTCAGAATGCCACTATTTTGCGGAGAAAAAACGTTTTTTCGATGACTGTGATCAAAAACGCGCCCGTCACTGACGGAAGTATCCGGATCAGTGTAGTAATTCAAAATTAGTTTAATAGCATTTGGTAATTTTAACAATTGAAAATAATTTTTTCAAAAGAAAGCTACTGGAAAATTACCGTGATACAAGAAATTTAGGTTAAAGATAATAAACAACTTGCTCTGTAAAATTGAAATCGTCCATATAATCAAGAATTAACTATAGCTACTTTTTTGGAATGATTCAGCACCGAGTCCTAGAACTCTGTTAGTAAAAGGCCTAGAAAATTATCGCTAGAGTTTTGGACATTGGTTTAAACTGGCGACTTACGGTTGAAACGCTGCTAAACTCTGATAAAAGAAGTAGTTGTCGTCTGTCGATGAGCCGAAGGCTGCAGAAGTGCTCGTTTGGCGTTTTCTTCGATTCCTGATAATATTTCTTAATTACTCCATCTGAGAGAACTTGAGGCGACAGACTTTCTAAACTTTCTATGAGATAATCAGAGTCTTTAGCGATGCAGTAGAACTTTAAATCATGCAGCTGGTGTGTTTAGATGACTATAGCTAATATGGCGGCTTTTTTCGAATCTCCGATGGGTTCGCTCAACTTTTTTTTTATCCTCTATTTTTTAAACATTGATTCCTTTACACTTATACATCCCTTTTATCAATAAATTCTAATTTTTAAAGCGGTCTTTTTAATTTTTCTCCCCTAAAAAACCCATAAGAGGGAAACTTTCACAATCATATACGATATCCACTGTATACATGTTTGACAAAAAGAAATCAAAGAAATCTCTTCTAGCAAACAGTTTCTTTTTCAAATACCACCACTAGTTCCTCTCGTTCTAAACACTTCTTTGTAACGCTAGCGCTGTTTTTTGGTTTGATACATTTGACGAATTCACACATACAAACAGACAGTAACAGAATTCCACCAGCCGTGTAGAAAGCAGGATGATACGATCCACTCACATCAGCTATGAAACCTGTCGATAACAAAAAAGAAGAAAAATTTTTAGATATAGGTATATACTTCATCGAGTTGTGAGATTTGCTCAGAAAAAAATCCGAGTCCAAGACGGGGCTTGAACATGTGACCTTCTGCTGGGCCCTGTGGCCGACTAGCAGGTCGTAAGTTCGTATTTATACTCGAATATCACTCGGGACACTGAACTGCTCTTCTCGTTATTTCCCTAAGACAACACAGATTTTAGTAGGAGTTCCTTACTCGGCTCGTCAGTGTCTGTACCCGAGGTCCACCCAAACTAGCTAACTGTGTTACTGTAGTCTTGATCTACTGCGTGCGTGTGTGTTTGTACAAAGAAAGTTCTATTTAGTTATACTGCTTAGTAAGCATTTTGTTACACGTCATAATTCAAGGTAACTCAAGGTCAGTCACTGTACTGTACTGGTTAGTAACTACAAAATGTTAAAACCTATCGAAAATCAATTGCTCACTAATTATTGAATTGGTGTTTTATTTAAGACTGATCAAAATATCACTGAAATTGTTAAAAATATGCTCGGTAACAGATAAACAGATGACGTCAAAATGTATAAAACGACAAAAAAGTACATTGTACGCAACGAAAATGTCAAGCGACTCTTGTTTTCACTACATTTTGACTTCTACTAGTAGACTACAGACCGACTGAAAAATGGAATCTATTTGCCATATATAATATCAATCCAAACATTAAATCCAATCAAACTGCGTATAAGATTCAATGACTTCGTAAAGCACTAATATTTAGCGTCGGTAGTTCCTTCAGCTGAACGCTGGTCTCCCGGGAAGCCGACGGTGCGCTCTTTACCCCCTCTTTCCATCACTGCTCCGTTTTAAGGGTTTTAAAGCTAATTAAAGCTACACGGAATGGAAAGAAGTCGAAACAAGTATGAGGTGATCCGACAGAGAATTGAACTCGGTACCTCTTGCATCAGAAAGCCGCGCACTAACCAACTGAGCTCCACTTGCTCCACTTGCTCCTATACGTCTCTATGCTTGGATACTGTAATATTACATGGTTCTCGACCAATCAGAGCGCGCCTAATTAATATACCAATTACTATATAATTAAAGCTAATATATATAGACTGTAAGGTACTTACCGGCCAGTGTGGGACCAACAAAAAAAGGAAATACAAGAGAAAAGATAAACCATCCATAGCCCATGCCAGGATATGACTCATTCATCAGAGAGTATATTGCTGTCACGTACGTTCCATCGCCGATTCCAAACGATACAGAACACAAAATAAGAAATGTAAAATTGTTGGCTAAAGACAGCAAGCAGGTGGATATTGCCAAAATAATAACTCCACATTGATAGATGCGTAGAATTGGAATCCATCCAGTGTCGCATAATTTTCCTATCGGTACTCTGAAAAGTAGTGCGGTACCACCAATTGTTATGTACAACTGAGATGAACGATGTCCTGGAATTCCAAGATCTTCAGTGTATTTTGCCTTAATTGAAGAATACATAGACAAGGTGACTACTTAGCAAGATTTAGTCATTAACATGTGTAAATGTTTTAACATACACTACTACTACTACTACTTTAAAAAGTGTAAATAATGTAGTGTAGTGTGAATTGACTGATCGGAAAAACTTGAACACGTGACTAATGAGGCTTCGAGTAACCCGAGGAAAAAGAAACACTTCAATTTAGAGGAGCCCCAGTAGCTCAGTAGTTAGAGGCGCCCATCTGCGGCTCGAATTTTGTCAATTCACACCTATAAGGGTTGGTTTTCACAAGCGACGGAAGCAGAACTGGAAGCAACATACACAGACTCAGTGATACATTTCTCACCTAGGTGTGAAAAAAGACAATGAACAGTGCATACTGAGTCTGCGTATGATCCTTCCGCTTCTGCTTCCGTTTCTGCTTCCGTCGTTCGTGAAAACCAGGCTTATTGAAGAGATGCTTAAGATTCAAGGTGTGTCCATGAAGATAGGATACTTGCTAGGATGCTAAGGAGTATAGCTATTTGTCAAGGGTTAAGGGTTTTGCATCGAGGGACGAGGGATACTAAGTCCAGGGTATAGTATACCATAATAAATTGCTCAATTCGCTGTTGTATGTACAAATCTCAATAAGTAAAGATACGAAGCAAAAACTAAAAACTGCATCATCATCATCATCATCATCATCATCATCATCATAAAGCAGAAAAGACTGTGATGCGTGCTAGTCCCGTTGTTTCTCATCCACGTGAGGTAACAAATGTCAAAGATCTGATTTGCTTCTTTGTATAAGAATGAAAGTACTTTCAAGATTTATACATGTAGCGGCAAAAATGGACTAAAATCATATTAAATAAAAAAGCGATTTATTATAGAACACTATACCCTCAACTTACCCCTCGACTTAGTACCCGTCGACCCTCGACTTAGTACCCCTCCACCCTCGACAAAAAGCTACACTTGCTGCTAAGCATGAAAAAAGTGGAAGAGTCGAGGCGTACCCGAATGCGACTATGTCAGTCGACCAAATGCATCCATAACTCAATGTACGCACAGCTGAATTTTGACCAATTCTTTTATAACATAGCCAAATTGTAATCCGTACGTTCTATTAACCACAAATACTTCAGCTTGCGAGCTAGCTTTGATTCATTCAGAACCGACGGACGAACAATTCTTTGTCGTCTTTTAAAGAACATTTCTAAAGAAATGAATTTTTTTCCACTGAGAAAGAAAACGACGACGGGCATGAAAAGACAAGAAAACGAGTTTGGACGCACTATTTATAACACAGCTACAATCTTACGCGCGCTCTAATTGGCCAGAAAGCTATGAACTATTTGCCCATGGGCTGCACTGCGCGCGCACTATCATCGTTTCTTTCAAATCGTTCGTTTTTAAGATGGCGACACATATAACGCGCGCTCTAATTGGCTGCAAAATCTATGAACTGTTTCCTTATGGGCTGCACGGCTCCGTTTTTAACGTTCTAGGCTCTGTTATAAATCAATTAGACAACAGAAAGTCGCTTGCCCATTGCGTTATAGACGCACTTGAGAAAATATAAAGAACTCTTAACAAACTAGAGTCGCACTCGGCTACGCCTCGTGCCACTCTTACGTTCTTCATATTTTCTCTCGTGCGTCCATAACGCCATGGGTGGGCAGCTTTCTGTTGTCTAATTGATAAATAGAGGGCATTTAATATTGTAGCTATGTTATAATGAACAGCTACTAGCATCATCTAGTATGTGTCATCAGTACTTGGTAGTAAAAAAATAAATCAGTGTGAAAGCTGGAGACATTAAGGATCGAGGGAGATCAGTACAATTTAAATGGTGTAATTTAGTAATTTGGACAGATCTAGATCGTACAGCTTGTCATGGCCGAATATTTGTATGAGGGAAACGAGGAAAAAATGAAACAAATTAAGAGGGGATTTTTTTCAAGCTCGAGCAGTGAACGACAAAAACTCCTGAGTTGAAGAATAGCTGTTGTACAAAACTAAAATAATTTCTGTCAGAAAGTTTTTAAAAGTTTTTTAAAGTTGTTAAAAGTTCTTAAAGTTGTTTGTAAGTAGTTTTGACCGATGAAAGTTGAATCAAGGTGTTAATCCAAAGCGAATATTTAGATCGAAAATTTGGATTAGAACTCGCACGAAGGTCTAGTTTTTGGCGCTTTTCGCCATTATTGCTCGTCATTGAAAAAAAATCTCCTCTTAAGTTTAAGCCTAATTTACCAAATGCATAAAAGGCATGTAGTGACCCATGAGAGCGGTTACTGCTGAAAGTGTGAGAATCACAAACGTAGGGTCCTTAAATACTGACAAGTCCAACCATGTTTGACAACTGCAGCATCTTTTATCAGATGGTTCCCTTCGAATAGCGTCTTCGTCGCTCCTTATTGGAATGCCTTTTCTCGTAAAGCTACACCCAAGGATGACAGGTATCACATTAATAGCAGCCATCACCAGTAATGCTTTCCTCCAACCAAGATTGTCCAAAAGTATTTGTGTGATCGGACACATAACTAGAAATCCAGCGGCATACCCAGTTGATGCCATAGCCGAGGCAACAAATCGATGTTTATCAAAGTACAAGGGAATGAGATGAAAACCTGCGTTATAAACCATTGATGCTGCAAATCCTACCAAAACACCATATGACAAGTAAAGAACGTAGAGATTTGGAGCAAACGACGATGCTAGAAGACCTAGTGCGCATGTCAGTCCACCGCTCACCATTACTACCCGACATCCAAAATGGATGCACAGCTTCGCTGACGCAGGAGCACCAACGCTGAATAATGCCAAACCCAACGATGCAACTATAGCTATGGGATTAAATAAAAGGAAAGGTTGTTTAATAAAAACAATAGAATCAAATTAATTAGATTAGGTACAGATTACAGGCCACTCTGCCTACAGTAGGTAATACAGTGATAAATGTGTAAATTTCATAATTCTTCGTAAATTTTCACCAACTGTTAAAAGCAGATGTTTATAAATTCTCCTTGTAAAATTCAGATATATGGATGTATATTACTACAAAATACTAACTTTTCAATTTCTACTGGTTGGTTGGTGGGTGGGTTGGTTGGTGGGTTGGTTGGTTGGTGGGTGGGTTGTTGGTTGGTTGGTTGGTTGGTGAGTAGGTGGGTTGGTTGGTTGGTGGGTGGGTGGGTTGGTTGGTTGGTTGGTTGGGCTAAACATTGGCTAAGACTAGTGTAACACTCTAGCTAGACTGGTCAAATCCAAGTGGATAATTTTTTTATATTTGAATTTTCTAGCGGCGCGTTAGATAAACGCAGACTGCAGACCGCAGACTAGATAATGATTGAATATTATACAAAAAATGATATGAGATGTTGATGGAGATTTTCCTACTTCAAGTCTCTCTGAGATACATTAAATAGATTTCTTAAAGTACAACTAAAAATATGTATTGTTGTTCTAGTGTTGTTGTCGTTGTTGTTGTTGTTGTTGTTGTTGTTGTTGTTGTTGTTGTTGTTGTCGGACATACCTCCTACAATGCAGAGGTTGGTCAGTAATGCTGGTTTATATAATCAACTCCATTAAACTTTGAACAATCAGAGATGGTTGTACTGACTGTAGCAATTAACTGGACAACTTTGATCAATTACATTATACAAGCATGTAGTTACTGTAGTTTACAAGATTTTTTTCTTTTGAAATACGCTTACGTCTAGTATACTGTACACGGCTTGAGAAATGGCAACATACGCTGATGTTATAAAAGTTAAAACACTTTTATACTTTCTGCAAACGAGAAAAAAAGACGGAATTTGTTTGACCTTGAAGACAAAAACATGCATTCATCCAACGTTGTTAACCATGGTACCTGCTCATGCAGAGAGACTTGAAGTAGGAAAATCTACATCAAACATCTCATATCATTAAATAGATTTCTTAAATGACAGGGAGTTCAAACTTTTAGGAATAAAAAGTTACATTTAAAATATCAAACCGATTCTATTATTAACTATTATTGTTTAGATGTGTTCTAGAGTTTGTATTATGTCATGTTACGTGACAGAAGCCACGATCGCTCGGGCCAAGCACGTCTTGTGTAGCTTTCATTTTAATACAGACAACTACAGACGAATGTTATTATTTAAAATGGGTAGGACGACTGATATTTGATAAGAGAAACAGACCAGTTTTATTCCAGTAGCAAAATCATTCTTTGAAATTTTATTGGCAAGGCTATAATTTTTGACTGTTGTGATTTTCAGTGATCGCGACTGGTTGATATTATTGGCGCAGAAATGTTGCTATTCTCCAATTGTGGTGAAATGCGAATAATGAAAAGCTTCCTTTACAAGTCTGTTGGATGAAGTCCCGAAACTTATTTATTTAGATGGAAAGTAAGGATAATCTGTTTGGTGAGACGGCGAAATTGCGTTGTCGCGTTCCTTGTCTTAGCTCCCCACTCTGTATCCGCTTGAAAGACCTAAGAGGTAGAATCGAGATCTTTCAAGATCTTTCAACAGTTGGTCTTCCTGTGTCAAGTTTGGGTTTCCTGTGGCGACTGGCCAGCGGGCGCGCACGTAGGAACACGTTTTTTTTCCGCAGCGTTGCACGTAGGAGAAAGTACAGTCTTGTTATCTACTACTTTTTAGTTCTTCCACTGCTATTTCTACTAAATAACAAGATTCTGATATTAGCCGAGAGTGAGAAGTATTAAAAGAGTTGAATAACGACAGGAGTACGCCTGACTAAACCGAAACTCCATCCGCCAGGAGGTGGGATGGCAGCCACAATAAAAAGACTACTTGGCGCCGAGCACGCTACGAGTCCAGTAAAGAACCCCTTTGGTCAAATTTGACTGGTTTAAGGAGAAAAAAACACAAGTTTAAAGAAAATTTGTGCTCTAAGTTAAGCAACAGCAGATCTCGAGTGAGTTTCGAACCACTAGTTGTGATTTCGAGTTGTTCAAGGTGAAGGTGGAGATCGGCGAAGGTGGAGACCGAGTTAATCGTCAAAGGAAACCGACAGAAAAAGGCCTAAAATTAGGCTGGAATTAAAGGTAAATAATTTCCTCGCAAAGAAAGCAGAATTATGTAAGGAAATGAAATCTACCCTCAAGTTAAGACGCCAATGTAAAGATGTATCCAAGTGGAAAGAAGAGCTAAGTAAAGCCCAAATAATCCAGATAGATCTTGCTGATGTTTATGGTTCAATTGCTCAGTTGGATGGTGATGGTGATTGGTCAAGTGAATGGAATAATTTAAGTGGTTGTTGAAGCAGAGATCAGGTATGTGGAACAGTTGTACTTAGAAAGGGCCAAATCAGTGTGTGGGTCTAAGGCCTCCAGGAGTTCAAGAAAGTCAAAATCCTCCCTAAACAGTAATCGAACTGGCCTCTCACATAAGGATAAGGTTGAGTGACAAAAGAGATAGGCTACCTTAAAGGTTGATCTTGCCTTCTTGAAAGATGCGCAGAGACTTGACCGTGAAAATCTTAGACAGGAGCAGGAGGCAAGGGACCTGAAACTTCAGAAAGAACTAGCCCAAAACCAAGCCCAACTCAAAGTATGTTTAGAGGGTGAAAGGCTGGGATCTGAGTTTGCTGACCAGGAAAGTGTTCTTTCTGCCCTGCCAAGGGAAAGCCATGCTGATTCCCTGGAAAGATATTTTGATTCTCTTCCCTTTGCACATACCCCTGGTGATCCTGCAAGGGCAGTGGAAATAAAACAACCTTTGCTTCCTCACCCTGTAATGGTAACTAGTTCAGCTGATCATGTTACAACAGTTCATACTACAACCAAGCCTCACACCACCACTGCTGTTAGCACCCCTCTCATCAGACCAGCTCACTATGCAGTCCTCAACAGTCAAGGTATCGTTGAAAACAAACACAGTCTTACCCCCAAAATAAATGGCCATTTTGTTACTTGGTCATTAGCAGACAATCATTGTGCAAGCAATGCCCTGCCTACCAGTAGTCCCTTTACTGCTGCAGTTACTTCTGGTCATCATCATTCCACACCCGTCAGCACCAGTCAGCACGTTAGAATGTCCAGTGGGATATCTCCTATCATCTCGAGTGCCCCTGCCCTGAACCACAAGTGACAACACATAGCTGATTGTGAAGATAAATCTACAGGCTATGCCCAGTACACTCCTAGTGAGATGAACCCAAGAGCATCTGTGTTTGAACCCAAGACTACAAGAAGCTCCCTGCCTGTGGCGCAAGAATACCTTACGAGTACCAGTAACCATGTTGGCCACCAGAGACCACATCAAGTACCACAAAACTCCTCTTCGAACTCTGAAGAGTGGCAAAGAGTAGCTGTTTCTCTGGAGAAATGTATGAGTAAATTATTAGAGACTAACGACAAACTTATAACATATATAAGACCAAGTGAGAAGACTACTTCATCTCCATCATCAAGAGTCAAAGTGACAATTCCAGTCTTTAGTGGTGATCCACTACAGTACCCTATTTGGCACAGTGCTTTCAAAGCCCATGTTGACGGAAAGGATTGGGATGCAGAGACAAAACTGAATGTCCTCAACCAGTATGTCTCTGGAGGTCCCAAGCAAGTTGTAGAACATTACCTGTTAATTGGCACTGAGGATGCCTATGTGAAGGCAAAATCTGTGCTCCACGAGAGGTATGGCAATCCAAATGTCGTAAGTTCGGCATTCCTTAGTAAACTAGATCAGTGGCCCAAGATAAATCCAAGAGACGCAGGAGGTCTGAGAGAGTTCTCAGACTTTCTCGACAAAGTTGTCGCAGCCAGAGAAAACATTCAGAGTCTCGCAATCCTGGACTTTGCAAAGGAAAACATGAAGCTGATTGCAAAGCTGCCCTACCACGTCGAAAGTAAGTTGGTGGGAGGAAATAACAAACTGGAGACTTACAAACGGTGAGTCAAGCTATCCACTTTTCTTGAAGTTTGCAGACTTCATAAGGGAAGCCGCTGACAGAGCAAACATCCCTGAGCTAGAGGACTTGTCTAAGTTGACGAGTAGGCCAAAGTTGGTAAGAGGCCCCGGTGCCCAAGCTCTAGCCACAACAGCCACCCCAACCAACAGCCTCGAAAAGAGACTACGGATCAAGTGAACAAGTTTGAGAAGAACCTCAGGAAAGAATCTGTTGAGAAAGAAGATCCAAAGGCTGGTTTGTACTGTGACAAGAGACATCATCTTAATGACTGTAAAGACTTTCAAGAGAAACACTTTTCAGCCAGAAAGAACATCTTCTTCAAAAGAAAACTTTGTTTGGGTTGTTGTCTCAGCAACCACCAAGTCAAAGACTGTAAAAACACTCCAACTTGCCAACAGTGTGGAGGAGTTCACTTGACTTGTTTGCACCAGGAACAAAAGGCTAACACAAACTGGACCAGTGTATGTAATCTCGAACGTCAGTACAACACCTGAACAGATTAACGGGGAATTCCCCCCCGAGGAGCCAGAACTTTGAACTTTGTATTTGAACTGCGTATATAGTGAACATTTATTGAACACTGACATTTATATTATTCTTTGTTGATTATAGATTATAGCTTCGTATAGGAGAGATGAGTGATTGTAACTGTAAGTCACAGTTAGAGGAGCCATGTTGCCACAGTTGGTCTTCCTGTGTCAAGTTTGGGTTTCCTGTGGCGACTGGCCAGCGGTTGAACATTGTAGAGCACGTTTTGAGTACGTCTGAGCGAGCGAGTGTGCAGTGAAGCACTGTCTTGTTATCTGATTTTCAGTTGAGTTTTAGAAGAGATTTTATGTAAAAAATGTAAACTAAAGCAATTAAAGTCTGAATCTGACAAGCAGTTGCAACCGAAACTCCACCAGAGTTAGAAGACTCTGATGGCAGCCACAGGCTCTATACTATAAACAAAGAAAGATTTGTCTAAAATTGATATCTCGTTTATTTTCTTTCAAATATCCAAATACTTCTATATTCATCGTCTCCGTCCACTTCTAACTTGAGCTCAGACATCTCTGAACCTACTTAGAACTCATCATACGATATCAATGATGATATCTTCAAGTTTTCAAAAAAAAAATACTGACGAATTAGTGTTCTAATAGGGTTCTTTCTCGATGTAAGAATCTAGAAGACATTGAAATAATAGTCAAGAACAAAGACCCTGAAACGATACAATAGCCTGGAAAACAAAGACCTCTGAACCGAATTACAATACGATTCTTACATCGAGAAAGAACCCATAAAAGCTTCATCAAACTTAGATATCTATAAGACTTTACAGTAGAGTAATACTAACTCGTTCCTGGGTAGACATCACACTTGAACCCAAGCTCCCTGAACGTTAAAAGAGTAAGTGTTCCATTTGAAGTCTATGAAGTGTAAATACACAACACCATTGAAAATAGAACTTTAAAAATCCGTAAAAAATATTAGGGATTTGATCAATTCGCCTAATTTTTTCGCCAAAGTTCTTAGAAACGTCCAAACTTTTGATCCAAATTGGATCTGAGAGGGGGTTAGGTGCACTTGAATTAAATTATCTGACTTACCAGTTCTCGCTTTTCCTTCTTCAAATTCTTCCAGTATCTTTGGAAATAAGATGGAATAAGAAACCAGAGAACCTAAAACAATAATGTTGGCCAAGGATGAACACGCACCAACAAACCAAGAGACTTTGGTGTCTAGTTTGATGATTGTGTTGTCTGCTTCTTCGTTGTTTTCCTGTTGCCTCACATTCATCTGCCTCTCTACTTGGTTCTCCATAATTTTACGCAATTTCTTTACATATTTGGAATTTCAAACGAATCTTCACCAATAACAACTTCCCTTATGTATCTAAACGTAATCAACCCGCCAATAGAGATCTTTCGCATAGTAAGCACAACTACGTATGATAATTAACTACTAGAGCAAATTCGTATATCGCACATTTACATGCTAATGAGCTCTGAATATTCTAATGAGCTGTACTACCTTGCGAAAACTAATAAGAAATAACTGCAGAACGCAATTAACTGCAAAATGTACGTAAAGGGAAATATAATCAGTTCTATTTTCATTTTTCAAAGTCAGCTTTCCTTTCAGGGTTTTACAAAAAACAAGAATAAAAGCCAGTTGTCTAGAACTGTTCCAAGCTTAGCTTTGCTCACACTGGTTTAAGGCTGGTTCACACTAGCGTCGGATTCGGAATCGGAAGCAGAAAACAAAGGAAAAGACAAAAGAGTTAAGTCAAGCGTGTGACATAAGACATCGACATAAGCATCGCAAGAAGCATAAGACTAAGCATAAGCATAATCAAAGACAAAAGAAGGAACAAAGAAAAACACCTTTCTTTTGTATTCTAATCCCTAAATTCTTTGTTGTTTTCTTACGATTCCGATTCTGATTCCGACGCTAGTGTGAACCAGCCTTTACTGATCGACATTTTGCAAAAGCTGATTGACACTCAGTCCACTGGACATTACTTTAGACATACTTCATTAGTTAACATGCATTTTTACGGTGTTTTGGGCTTTTTCCTTGTTCGTGCAACTCCAAACAGCTCATTAGAATATAAGCCAAGCTCATTAGCATGTAAAAGTGCGGTATACGAATTCGCTCTACTATAGTAGGAATGACTATTATTTATGCAAATTAACTGTACGCCTGGATAAGCTTTTTATTTTTGTTATATAGCTATTTCAATTAACGTTGTCGCTGAAAAGCCTAAAGGCTAAAGCCTTTCAAATATCTTTTGTGTACTCACAAACTTTTCTGTAGGCCACCTCAGAAATTAAGGAATATGTATCCAAGTTGTAGAATTTGCAAGCATACAGGGAGTTTTTTATTGTAATGATGTCACGGTGATAAAATTTTTCACAACGTCAACAAATTTTGCTGTTTCTCCAGCAACAACTCTCAGCGGGCAACAGTGGCCTGAGTTTTAGGCCACGTCCACACGTATGCGTTTACGTTTGTAAACGCATAAAAGTATTTGCATCCACACGAAAACGATGGCCGTTTACAGCGGCATCACACGAACAACTTGATGCTAGTAAACGTATACATTTCTATGCGGTTAGACTCGTCCACACGTAAACGCTTCAACTCCAAAACAATGTTAAACGCTACACTGAGCAGGTGCGTTTTCGAAAATATGCGTTTACGGGTGTCCACACGTAAACGCTTTTTAGTCGTTTTCAAATTTATCCACTTTGGAGAGCGTTTTCGAAAATATGCGTTTACGGTGAGCGTTTCAGGCGTTTTCGTGTGGACGGAAGGCCTAAACGCATAAAAAAGTATCCGTTTACAACCGGTAATAACAAAACCGGAAGTTGATTGAACCGGAAGGCGGCAGCGCACGTTTACAAATTCATTCATGAGGCAAAACTCGTGTTTATTGTCAAACTTGACCAATAATTATACAACATTTACTCCGAGAAAAAGATGATAACCAACTAGGAATGTCACCAAAAGAGCTGCAACAATTCTCCGAAAAACTATGTGTGAAAAAGGTCAGTTTTGTGTGAATTTTGATTAAAAACCAGAAAAACTTTAACTATAGACAGCGACGTTTTGCTTTTTATTTTGTTCTTTGACAGTTGGTATATAACGGCTCCGCCTCGGGAAACATTGGCGGTCTCGGGACCACAAAACATACTGTTTCCCTCGGTGTTAAGTGTTAAATGGAACGTGGCTAGTGCTTTGACCTTCTTTCCGGCCTGGATATAGGGGGATCCGGCAAGTCAAGATACCAATTTCCATTGTTTTCTGACAATTCCTGGCTTCATGAACTTTGATGATACTTATACATCTGTACTGTTTCATGTCATTCTACAAAGGGAATTACGAATAATTGTAACGATAAAACGCGCTTTTATAAATATTAGACTTACGTTTGTAATATTTCGATGGTTTAACTTTTGTATTTTTAATGATTAACGTATGCTTACCGACAACCGACAAAGACCGAAAGTTTTAACTGACAACCGATAAATTACTCAAATTTTGACTGACAACCGACATGCGGACCAAACAAGGCTGCGAGGGCCGGAGACTAAATGTGTCGCTGAGCTACTGGAAAGTACAAAGTTCTACAACTGTTGGTTGAAACCACCCCGGTGGGGGGACTCCATTGTAAAAGGGTCGGTATGCTCATCGTATCTCTTAGGGGTAAAAATCAGCGATTTGGTATCTTTTAGGGTGTTAAAATTGAAGTTTAGAATTTCAGAACTTCCCTGGTATCTTTTAGGGTGTCAAAAGAGCCCATCGCTTATAAGACCTTATAATATCTTGTTTTCAAATGGAAGAAATTTGCCGGCAAAAGCATGTTGACCGTCCAATTTTGTGTTCATAATAATAATGTTCGTTAGCTTGTTATCGTTGGTATCTCTTAGGGGTTAAAAAATCGTCCGGCCACGCCCTTTTAAAAACACTTCCGGTATCTTTTAGGGGTATTTTTGAAAATTTCCGACGAGCATACCCGACCGTTTTACAATGGAGTCCCCCCCGGGGAAACCACCTAGGGTGGCGCCAAATGATTTCTATAGCGAAATAGGTTTTTACATGTTTTATGACGTGTTCAACTATGATTCGGCATCTGGAGAGTCTTCGATTGAATCTCCTTGCAAATCTTTGCTGATTTCTTGGCAAGCGTTGAATTCGAGTCGCGCGAAAAGGTGTTACCAATTAGTGGACATCACCATAACCCTTGTCCGTCAAAGCTATTGTTTTGCTATTGTGTATTTTGCTGCACAGGACGAGGAAAATGAAATTCCAACCTGCTTTTTAAGTCGATTTACCACTAAAAAATATTTATTTATTTTTTGTTGTTGTTGTTTTTTTTTTGTTGTTGTTGTTTTTTGCTTTTTTGTTTGGACAAAAATGCTGATTTTTGATCCAAAATGTTCTCTTATTTTGATCCCTGATCTCAGCCAATCCCAGTTGATTCCGATATTCCTTTTTTATAGCAAATAAGATATGTGCATGAAAATGGAAACATTTATTTGTATTAATTTAAAAGTGTCCGTTCAAAAAAGGCTGGTATCTGGTATGAGATGTATATAATGTTGCAGATGGATTGCTTAGTGAAGGATGCCATGATGTTCTGTTGTAAGGTGTACAATGGCCATTCTTAGTATTAACCATTCATCCATCCATCCATCCATCCTGCATTCATCCATCCATCCTTCAATCCATCAATCAATCCATGATGATTCTTATATCATATATTAAATATTAAAAAAGTATAACTTATAATGAACTGGAAAAACTTCAAACATTCGATCTGTTTTTTTTTTTTTTTTTTTGGCGTATCATTCAGAGATCATTCATTCAGACATTTTTTGATTATTCATAAAACCTTTGTATAGTCTTTCAGACATTCATTCAGACTTTCTTTGATCATTCATTCAAACATTTTTCTATCGGTCCTTGTTCAGACTTTTTTGTCGTTCATTCAAACTCTCTTATTATCGGTCATTCAATTCAGATTTTCTTTGATCATTCATTCAAACATTTAGTAGATACTTTATTTTTTTCAAACACGGAATCCCATCATACATTGATGCTCTTCCTGAGAGCCGTGAACAATATTATAAGAAAATAAAAAATTATTTAATTATGATCATATAATATAATATACTTAGGGACCGTTCATTATTTATGGCAGGGGGGGGGGGGGGGATGGATGATTAAATTACCCAAGGAACCAACTTTTTTTAAAGCCCCCTGACAAAAAAATATTTTTAAGGACCCCCCTCATTCTAAAGAAAATTATTTCAATACCCCTCCCCCCTCCCTACAACAAAAAATATATAAATATTAAAATAGAATAAATAAAATGTAAAATTTATTAACAAATTCCCCAAAAGTGTTAAAAATATAATTACATGAATATAAAATATAGATATTAAAATATAAATAATAAACAGAATAAACAGAGCTTCAATTATGTACAAACCATGTTTATTGATTTTAGTGATAAATTAAGTTTCAACCTAAAAAACAATAAAGTTGATGATGGCTCTTGATGCAACACATCATGGCCTCTGGCATCACTCTTTCATTGATGTTGTTAGATTTCATTTCTGATGCTCTTGAAGAGACATAGACAAGTTGAAAGCAATTCAAAACAGTAGAGTGCATTTCATATAACCGTGAAACAGTTTGCTAACAAAATAGTGCCAAATCCTCTGTCTTCTATTGTTAATTTAGTACAATTTTGTGCAATTCCTTACAAAGTGTTTCACGGTTTTATGAAATGCACTCAAACAGAAATTGAAATTTGTTGTATGGTATATTTGTTACCTTATCTGTCTTATGAAATTTCTATACCCCCCCTGATAGCCAAGAAATTATTTCAATACCCCCCTTTTCAGACCTGGAAAAATTTCAAGAACCCCCCTTTAATCACCCATCCCCCCCCTGCCATAAATAATGAACGGTCCCTTATTTACTAATAAACAATAATAAAATATCCCCAACTCTTAATTATAAAAATCTAAAAAATAAATATGAAATATATATTATCAAGTGCATCATAGTCTATTAATAAATTGAGTCTGACTAACAGCACATCTCTGGTATTCAGTCAAGCTATTCCATAAATTGGCTCCCCTATAAGAAATGCTTCTTTTCATTGCTTCTGTGCTGGGTCTCGGGATGAAGAGACCATTTTGGGAGCAACGCAAATTATGAGTGTGAATCTCGTGCGTATATTGAAAAAGCTCAGAAAGGTAGCTAGGGGCATGACCATTTAGAATTTTAAACATGAGGGAGGCCAACTGACCCTTGCGCTTTTCGACAAGGTCTTTCCATCCGAGTTGTTCAAGAATATCTATGGACCTAACTTCATAATTCGAGCCGATTATGATCCTAGCAGCTCTATTTTGAAGCCTTTGTACTTTGTTTTCTAAGCCCTTTCCAATAGAACCCCAGATTCAGTGAACTACAATAGTCAAAGTAAGGTAATATTAAGGAATTATACACAGAAATCAAGATATCCATAGGTACAAACGGTCGTAATCTTCTTAAGACCCCAAGACCCTTGGCTACTTTCTTAGAGATATTGTGCACATGAGATTCCCATGTAAGGAATTCATCAACATGCACACCAAGGTACTTATAGGTCTGTTGTCTCTCAATTTGTCGCCCGTTAATAGAGATATCTGGATTTGCTGGTATGAGACTAAGCTTTTGATGCATACCAAGGAACATACACTTTGTCTTGCTAATATTTAGACTAAGTTTATTTGCATTAGGCCATTGAAAAACATTGGCAAGATCATCAGAAATAATTTGTGTTAGTGTATCAGGATCATCAGAAGCATAAGTCATACTGGTATCATCTGCATACATGCGGACATTAGATGATTAAATTTGAATTCGGAAGATCATTAATATAAATTAAAAACAATAGGGGACCCAGAATGGACCCCTGAGGAACGCCACATGTAAGAAGATGAAAGTCTGAAAGGGTCCCATTTACACAAGTCTTCTGGTAGCGCTCTGATAAATAGTCAGAAAATCAAGCGAGCGTCATTGGACACAACCCATACAGTTTCAGCTTTGATATCAGTATCGAATGGTCAATGGTATCAAAGGCCTTTTTTAAATCTAGATATAAAACGACATTGATAAGACCTTTGTCTATATTTAGATACCATTCATTTATTTAGTGACGTCCAGTAAGGCTGAAACTGTAGAATGAAGCGGTCGAAACCCTGACTGAAATTTAATTTATTAAGAAGATCATTCTTTACTAAATAAACATAGAACTGGTTAAAGACCGCCTTTTGTAAAACCTTAATAATGACTGAGAGAACTGAAATAGGTCTATAGTTATTGGGTGAAGATCGAATTCCCTCTTTATAAATTGGGGTTACCCTAGCCTTTTTCCAATCACTAGGTAAGACGCCTTGATGTATTGATAAATTGAAAATATGGGTTAGCGATGTGGCAATGAAATCCACAGAAGACTTGAGTAAAGAAGCTGGAATTTCATCCAATCCACTGGCTTTATTTACCGGAAGATTTAGAATAATTTTCGTTATTTCTAAAGTAGTAAAATCAACCAGTTCAAAAGCCTTTGTGGTTGGATCAATAAAAGACTCATAAGTCAGTGACAGACGATTGTCGATCAATTTAACTGGCCAGCTTGGGGCCCACCTCAACAAAGTGATTTATTTATTTATTTATTTCTGACGAATTTCTGACGCGTTTGGTTTTAATCGGTGCATGTTTATCAACTATATTCATAAACAAGTCACGCCAACATTCCCATGCAACAATAGGATCATTTCAAGTTAGAATGTTATCCCATTAGACCAAACTGATGTCTTGAATAAAGAGTTCAAAATTAAAATGCTTAAATTAACGAGCGGTATTTGACATATTTTGGAGCACCCTTCGGTAAGACAGTTTTTCTAGAGGCATAAATTAAACTGTGGTCACTGATGCCACTAGCTGATTCCTCGAGAAGACAGTAGCCAATCAGCGCAAAGTAAACCTGCACAACTTGTTAGCATCACCCCGAAGGGATAAGCAAATCTATGCCCTACCCGGGTAGGGTATTGTGGGTTTTTAATAAATCAATAAAATATCATTAAATGTGAATTTTCTTTCTTAACTGATTTTTAAGAAACAATATAGAAAATTTTATAGAATTTACATCTTAAAAAAAACAGTTTTTGCGAAATTTTAAAGCTTCCAAATGTATTTACAAACTTTTCCTTCGAGCCCCTCCCGCCGTCAGGACATTTTGGCGAAGCGGGTTTTACTTAGAGTCCCTTGACTCGCGCCTCAGAATCTCGTTGAAGCGAAGTTCAAGTCCATGATATCTTAAAATTAGCCAATTTATGTCATTATTTTGAGCGGTAGCTTCCTCCAGAAGAGCTAGCGAAGCAAGTTGACCAGCACGGACAAGTTTAGGATCTTGAATAATTGGAAACCACTTCTCAGGCTGGATTTCTGTCTTGGTAATTGAAGTTGACGAGTAGCTGGTTTGGAGTTTTCGCTGTAATGCCTTGTCTTGCATCAAAACGGATTCAAAGGATGTACTTTCTGATTTAGGATTCAATTTGATGGAGACTTGGATTTGAGACTTTGAATCTGACCTTCGAGGGTTGACGTTTACGTTAGTTGCTGTTGTTGTTGCTGCTAACTTCCATGTTCTGCACTTTGGAGACTTCACCATGATCGTCGCTGGTTCGGACATATGGAAGGCAATTGTGGAAGTGTTCTTGTTATAAAGAAAACCAAGTATTGAATCAAATGGAACAACAATCTTGGTCTTTGTGTTGTCGTTTATCAGCTGGCGTTGTACTATGATCTGTCGTCTCGAAGCGAAGTGGAATGTAGCCGTGAATATCTCTCGTGAAACTCTGAAGTCTTCTCTCGACCACTCGATCATGCCACCGATTCGACAAGAGTCAAGAAAATTGATGGTCTTCCATTATGAGTCCATTATCGTTGAAGTCCAAATACCAAAAGAAAGTGAATTAAGAACACTACAGTGCCATAGATATAAACTAAATGCTCTATTTATTCACGTGAATATCAGAAGTTATATAATCCAAATTTAAAAACCTTACTCACTGTTTGTCTAGTCAAAATACCGTCGTGTTAAAGCAATGGAACAAATAAAAGCCTTCAAATGAATCAGCTTTTTATTTTTAGCTTGTTAGTTGAGAAGTGTAATTGAACAAACCATGAATACTACTTATTACGCCAATATCATCTCTCTCTTAACCCTGCTTTGGGGTATTCCCAGGTGAATGTTTGCATTTTACGCATCGCCGCACTACCGATATAAATAGCGTCAGGGTGCTAACAAGTTATGTGCGTTTTGGAGAAGGCGTGGTTACGGAGGAATCAGCTAGCAATATGAGAAACCCCTGATTGATCACACTTTGAAGGCTCATTTGTAAGAAATAGATCAATAGTTGTAGAAGTACATGATGTGATGCGCGTTGGCGCTTTTATTAGCTGTTTGTACTGATACAAATCACATAACTCTAATAATGTTTTGGTACATTGGCTCAATGAAGTTGCTGAAACATCACAATAATTGAAATCACCAATTATAGTTGATTCTATGTTGAGAGCCTCGATTTTTTCAAGAATAGTTTCAAAATTTGAAAACAGCTCATGAGAAGAATTTGGTGGCCTATACCAAGTACTAATTAAAAAGGGTTTAATTTTAGGTTTTCTTATTTCAAGACGACAGGAATTAATTCAAGTGATTCATCATGTAAATCATTCCTAACTATAAAATCAATGGATGGCAACGCCGCCACCGCTTCTATTACGGTGTTTAGCTACTACGGCGTACCCATCAATTTTGTACTCAGAAGGGTCAATATTATCATCAAGTCTGGTCTCATTAATAATTAGGATATCGAGATATTTTAAGTGGTATGTATTCTTAGTTGGTCGATATGTTTAATTAAACTAGCAATATTTAGAGCGGCTATCTTAAGACCTTTTAGTTTAGGAATCCCCAACTGAAAGTTAGGGGGTTCATTTGCAGAAGAATGAACTGGAAAATTAGGGGAAGCATTTCGTATAGGGGCCTCAACAGATATTCAATTACTATTTATGTAAAATTTAAAATTATTGAATAAGAGTTCATTACCTTTCTTATTTAGATGAAGACCACCCTTATTTAGATGGTTCGATGTAATATTCTTGTGTTCGATGAGGTCCCAATGATTCTTGTAGCATATTGACTTGAGAGATTTATTTACGGCGGAGATTTTATCGCTTATAATTAGGTCTTCATCAACTCTGGGAAGAATGGCTGATATTGTTATTTAGTTCCAGGCGAGTTTTCCTTAATCTGCATAGCCAAAGATTGAATGGAATCGCCTATTTGGATGGATCTGAAAACCCGTCATGAGTACTTAAGTCTTGTACAACTTTTCAAGTATATCAAGGGTACTAGTAACATCAAGCTAAACAATTACGTATCATTTGCTAATGGACGTACAAGATCATCTAACACCTACAAGATTTGGAAACCCTATGCTCGAACAAATATTCTAAAGTACTCTTTTTGGAACAGATATATTGACAGTTGGAATAACTTACCTAATAAAATTGTTGAAGTAGAAAATGTTAAAATGTTTAAGAAGCGATTGTACACGCACTTAAAGGATCGTCAGTGAATCTGCTACTAAAATATCGTTATAATTTTATCTTCATATACATATTACATATATTTTATATTTATTTTATATTTTATCATTATTTTGGAGGTCAGCTCAATATGGGGATTTAGTTCCTCCCTGCTGACACCCTATTTGCATTATTAGTCAATTGTTATTTTATTAGTCAATTGTTATTTGCAAATAAAGTTGTTATATATAAAATTTGCTTTGAAGAGGTTGAAGACTTTAAATCGTTCGTCCCTTCATGTAGGATGACTCTGTCTGGTTCTCTCCTTAAGACTGGTTTTAGATAGTCTTCCATATCCTCGGTGTCAGCGCCTGGGAATGGTTTTACGACAACTTTTGTTGAGTTAGATAGCTTCCATCCCTGTATGTTTTTTATCATATATAGAATCATGATCCCCAATAAGGGTCGTAACGGGTTTCATCGATGTCTTCTGGCTTGTATTTGAGCGAGTACAAGAACTATCATCTACGGTGTTTTGTTTAGCCTCTTTCTGTGTAGTACGTGATTTAGAACAGTTCTTCGGTTCTTCGTTCAGACTTTTTTGTCGTTCATTCAAACTCTCTTATTATCGGTCATTCATTCACTGACCAGACTTTTTTATCATTCATATTTCGATCATTCATTGAGACTTTCTTTGATCGTTCGTACAAACATTTTTTTCTATCGGATCTTCATCCAGACTTCATTTGATCGTCCATTCAAACTTTCTTTTTATCGGTCATTCATTCAGACTGTTGACTTCCTTTGATCATTCATTCAAACGTTTTTCTGTCTGTCCTTCATTAAGACCTTCTTTCATCACTTCATTCAAATTTTCGTTCAATTCCCCCACCAGTCATTCATATAGTACGGGCTGGACTACTTTTTCCATTTATTCAGTACAGGAGCCCAGATCATATAGCGTGACAGGTAATGCCGCAAAGAAATAGCAACCTCGCGGTTTTAAAAATGTTTGTCGGTTTTTATAAAAAAGTGGACAAACATTCTGTAGTCAAAACTACCGCCAAAATCTCAATTAACTTTGTCTCAACAACATTTCAAAAACAGCGAGAACCATATCTGCTATAAGAAAGACAAATGCCTATTGTAGCTTGTGAACAAAATATGGAGACATGAGAAGCTAAACGCCAATGTTATCCTCAAACAAACTTGGGGAGTAATTTTTGTGACCATGAGGTGAACGTTGCGAATTTGTATTACTTCGATTTCTACGATTTCAAATGGTTTTGAAATTTTGTTGAGATATTGGCGGTAGTTTTGACTGATATAATTTTGCGTCGTAACAGGCAGCGCAATTTTGTATCGCAACTTCTAAGGATTAAATTGGCGCGATAGATGGTGTATGTAGTCCTCTATGACTTTCTACTTGATTAACGAAATAGAAAGAAACTTCACCTTAGATTTTTGGATTTATGACCAATTTTTCTCATAAAGCCATTTTTAAAAATCGCCTGATATCTCGAGATATTTGATCAAATTCGCAGAAAAACCATTATCAGTGGAAAGTTCAAGGCTTGTAGACAAATGGCTGCAAATTTCTCAGAAATCGGACAAGGTTTTGAGATGTAAAAACACGCGATTGAAATTCATGCCCAACAAACAAATCATCAATAGGTACGGGCCACCTTAAACGAATTGATGACATTTTAGTTAGCTGTTAAATTTTCATTTATCAGTGAACCACTGCCCAATGCTATTCCACTGTTATCCCAATTTGGATACCTTCTGTTCAGAAAAGTGAACACATCTATACTTGAACAACGAAACGATCAATCCAAATACATGAAGTCAGTTAAATGAGGCAAATTCCTATTAAACAAAAGGACGAAATGCTTATGTAGTGCTAACACTGTCTCATAGCACTAAATATATATTGAAACTGTAACTGTCAGCCAAATCAAACATCATTTATGTAGCCATTAGTGCTTGTTCAAATGCTGCGGTAGCTAATACTGTTAATCAAATGTTTAATTCATTCTAAATGGAAGATAATTTCAAATTGTGTATCTATTCCAAATTTCTCTATGGCAAAATTTGGCTATTACTTGTTTGCCCTTTACTCCCGTTACCTTAGGCCCAGTTCAGACGTCGAACTTTTGCCGTGTCGAATCTAATAGCTGCATTTTGTAGATGAGAAGTGCGGCTTCTGAACCAAATGAATTTGACAAATTTGATTCAAACTGAATTTTTCAATTTAATACTTAATCAAATCTGTCAAATACAATAGGTTCAGACGCCGCACTTCTCATCTACAAAATGCAACTATTAGATTCGACACGGCAAAAGTTCGACGTCTGAACTGGGCCTTACTCGCGCGTACTCGTTTTATTAACACCCCCGGCCCTTTGAGTATCTACTTCACAGTCCAGCAAAGCAATTATGTGAAACATGTACAAAACATTTTCTGCGCTTTTGGTCACTTTACTCGCCTTTGCACTAGCGTCATCAAATCGTAAGTAAATTTAATTTATTAGAGTTTTTTCGTATCCTTTGTATTTCACATGTGAAATACATAACGTGAAATTTTTAATGCAAATTAGAACACAGGGACCCCAGACGTACCGATCATAGAAATTCTCGTAGATGGAATACAAACTAATCATATGGTAACTAAATTGTTTTTTTCCGAAATTTAATTTATTAGAAACGCCATAGCTTTCGCACAATTGACATGAGTACAATGCAGACAAACTATACATTAGAAGAAGTACTGAAGAAATATATATATTTCTTCTATTTATGTGAAAAAATAGAGGATTTGAACTCGGCCCTTCTAAGGATTTATAGCTTAATTCAAACAGTAGAAATCGTTAAGAATATCGGGTTTAATTAGTGTATGTATTGTATTGTTTGTTACGTGTTATGTACTGTATTGTTTGTGTCACGTGGGTTGGGCGTATTTAAGAGCGTAGCCATGCGCCGGACAGGAGAATTGGGGCTCGTGGTCCAAAGTAAGAGAGCGACGCAAAAGGTTATACTAAAACTCAAGGAGCACTCACTCTATTGCTCTTCGTTCACTTAAGAAGAGTTTCTACACTTGAAAGGAAAGACACCTCAAACTGGGATGACTAAGATTTAACTTGAGTTATCTGTAAAGTGACCTGTAAAGTTATCCGTAACTGGAATAAAGAATTTGTTACACCCGTGTAGCTATGCATGGATCGGAATACTCGGAATCGAATTTCAAATTGAGAATTTTGACAGTCATATTCAAGAAAATTCAGTTAAATGATGAAAGAAAGTCTGAATGAACGACGCGGTGCAAGGAAAGTTTGAATTAATTATCAAAGAAAGTTGATCAGACTTTGCTTTTGTCGGTCATTCATTATGATTTTCATTGAGCGTTTAATTATTCAGAATTTCTTTTTGTTGGTCGGGTACTAGAGCTGTCGTCGTTGTAAAGATTTTGGCCCTGTGGCCGGCGGCTCCGTCCAACGATCTATCCATCCATTCAGACTTTCCGGCTTTGATCGTTCTAAGGTATCCATAGCTATCATTAATTCATCCAGACCGGCTTTCTTTAAAACTTTCTTTCTATAGCTATCGGTGATTCATTCAGTCTTTCTTTGATCGGTTTGTTTTCGTTCTAACTTTTTTCTATCGTGCACTCTGACTCATTTTAGACTTTCCGAGCTTTGTCGGTCATTCATTCAGACTTTCTTTTATGCAGTGTCGGTCATGATTGAGACTTTCTTTGGTCATTTCTTCAAACCTCTCGGTATAAGTTGTTCATTCAGAATTTTTTTAAACTTTCAACTGAATTCTCTTTTGACTTGCACCGTTATGCCGACTTTCTTTTTTAGTTTATTCAAACTTACTTTCACTACTGATATAGTAGTCATTCACACATATATTTTCTATTCTACTCAGACCTACTCAGACAAGCTACTGGCTATAGCTGTTTACTGCGAAAAGGTTGTCTCGTAAAAGGACCACTGATCAAGTAAGCGACCACGAACACTTTTTGTCTAGAAATCTGACATGTTCTAGTCTTTTCACCACGATCCTATTCCTAACGTTAAATAGTATCTATAAACAGCATGCGGTTCAAATTTTTGCGCTTTTATCATAATATGTCCACTCCGCTATTGCTCTGTTTTGAGTTGGCCAACATATATTACCTTATAAGCGCCTACTATGCATTGCATCCTCACATTATTACATCCTACGAACGTGTCACCTAACTTAAACAAATTTCCTCGGAGAAACTGTAGCATGTACTGCAACTACTTCATCAGTTTTCTGTCATGCATAAATTATTGTTCCAGACACTGAACAGTAGTTTTACAGCTTGGGCTCCTACTCCCCTAAAATTAATCTAAACAAAAACTGATTTAACTGAACTTTGTATACGGCTGGACATCCTCGCCGGGTAATGACCCACGATGCGGTGGTATTTCTCTTTAAGATTACTCTTTATTCTAACTGGTTCTCAAGTAGTACTTACTTTAGCTGCGCTATAGTTGACGTCCTTTGAACTCACAAACTGCATGCTAGTCGCAACTTGCGCAAGGACAGTCACATGATTGATTGTATGAGGTACAATTCTCGGGTTCGGTTTTTCAAAGTACCAGGCCTGACAGTAATATAAAGTCTCAGGCTCGGATTTTATTCGATACTCCTAATAGTAAATCTTTAGCTATAAAGAGTTATCATCTGACAGGAAAAGTTTTGCACTGCTTTTACGCGATTTAATGGGTAAGTTTAATGGGTCCTTCAATTTTTCCTAGCAACGCCAAGAAATAATTGGTAAGTCCACCCTTAAGCTTTCTGTTGACCGTTGAACGAACACAAATTAACCGTTGCCCTAAAAGCCAGCCCATTGGGACCCTCCTATAAGCCTGATAAACTAATCTGGAATAGGAATCTTTGCAAGTACAGTCACTGGTCGTGGATCCGGAATGCTATGGGCCATTGGCAGTTTTATCTATTGCACAATGCTTACCACATCAGTATCAGTTAATAAGGTGGTCAGTCTTCCATTTATGATTCCCAATTCAAACCCCTTTTGTACGTCTATTCTATTCACAAAGAATCTTTGAATGAACTGTTTTTAAGCTATCGTTTCTCCAAATCTGTTATCAATGTTATCAGTTTCTATCTCCTCTTCAGATTGGGTAGACTATGGCCGAGGACCAACAAAAATCAAAGAATGATGGCCCGGAATACGACGTCATTTTCATTCACTTAAAATCCTTTGGTTTATACCAAAAACTTCTTTTTGGTCTAATTAATCTTTTACTTTTCCCTGTCACGAGCCAGTTCGTAGCGCTAATTTTTGCTGTTGGAACACCTAGTTTTCACTGCACAACTACAAATGTCACGTGTCCAAATAAACGCTGTTGCCACGATTGTAAATCATATGAGTTTGATGGACCATTTACAAGCTCCGTATCAGAGGTAAGCAAGGGTTGATTGAATGAGGGGGTACAGTTTCCGTTGAGATAACATAGAGGAGTAATCAGTGGGCAATAAATGACAGCCGGGCCTGTTTATGTAGTTTCTACAGACGCGTTTCCGTCTGAAGACGAAGGAGCAAGGATGGCACTGTTGGTTAGTGCGCGGCCTTTGGTGCGAGAGGTCCCGAGCTCGATTCCGAGTGACTTCACATCCTTGTTTCGACTTCTTTCCTTTTCGTGTAGCTTTAAGTAGCTTGAAATACCCTTAAAACGGAGCACTACTGATGGAGAGAGGGGGGTAAAATGAGCGCACCGTCGGCTTCCTGGAAGATTAGCTCAGCTAAAGGAACTACCGACGTTAAACAAGGTCCTTTACCTTTTTTTTACCTTTAAGACGAGTTCCCGTCCAAGGTTTACTGGCTGTTTTCAGCTAATGGAGCCCTCCTGCTAATAGTAAAGAGGAAAAGTCAACTCTAAGGATAATGGGCTGAGGGGATAATAAATGGATTGTCACTCGGTTGAGCGTCGGACCGGAAATCCGATGGTCGTGGATTCAAACCATGCTGACGGCTCGGATTTTTTCCGAGCAAAAATCCACACTCGAAGAAGCATTCACATTTAACTAACTCTAAGGATGTTTCTTCTTTCTTCATTTCCCTGTGTGATTCAAATTTTTAATGGCTTTTGTTTTCTTGAAGTGGAACTTAATATGTGACCGAGCGTACGTGGCGGCTACTGTCCAGTCCTGCTACTTTGTAGGAATGCTAGTTGGTTCGTTGGTGACCGGGATGATATCGGATGCCTGGGGCCGAAAGAATTGTATATTCCTTTGCAATGCTATTATGGTGAGTTCGACAATATTTCATTTACCATTTTAGACTCATTTTAATGTCAAAAAGAAAGTGGTTTTAACAGAAAACGCGTTCGTTCTTGTGGTAGCCTGCGATCTTGCACTGCAAAATAAGGGCCCCGTCCAGAAGTACCACCGAGCGTTGGAAAACGCATCAAAAGATTTCTCTCCGGAACTGATGACCGTTTACAGTTTGTTGCCATCCATATACACAAATATATTGGCTCTATGTTCGCACAAGTATATTTTTTATACGTTTGGTCCATCATTACGCTTCATAGAGCAAACCATTGACTTATCAGTGTGGCGTCAGCGTTTTCAAAAATATATGCGTTTACTGAGTCGTCAACAGCCACAAGAAAACGTGGAAACAGAGTTTGTAAAAATATCCACCTTTGAGAGCGTTTTCAAAAAATATGCGTTTTGCGAAAGGCCTCAGTAAAGGCATAAAAAATTGTGCGTTTACAAATGTGTGGATGGGGCACTGAGACGCTCCTTTATTTTACACCATATAAGCCACTTCACGCTTTCGCCCGCCATTTTGAATTGGGGCAAACGCGATAAAATCAACGGAAATCTGAATCATTTTGACTTCCCAAAACTCGGCTCAGTTTTATCGGATTTTCAGAATTAAAACATCGATAATTAGAAAGCATTGATACCATATGTCGGTGTGAAGATAAGAGCAATTTTGGTATTTGAACTACCTTTTGCAAGTTTAATCTTCTTTTCGCAAATGAACTTAATATTTACGCGCCGAATGTTTTATTTTGAATTTTTTTTTCTCGTTTTGTAGCCTTTCATTATTTTTCGTGTTAACAATAATAAATAACAAAGAAAATATCTTTTCAAAAAATGTAAGTTTTTAAAAATCCAATAATATTAGGCTGAGTTATGAGAAGTCAAAAAAGATTCAGCTTTCTATAGAATTTACTGCGCGTTTGCCCCAATTCAAAATGGCGGACGAAAGCGTGAAGTGGCTTATTCTCGTCGTTAAGCCTGGTTCTCACTAGCGACGCAAGCATAAGCGCAAGCAACATACGCAGACTCAGTACTGCATTTATCACCGAGGTGTGAGAAAAGACAAGCGCTGCTAATGAGCAGTACACCTCTGAGTCTGCGTATGTTGCTTCCGCTTCTGCTTCCGTCGAAGTGAAAACCAAGCTTAATGCAGCCTTTGTTTTGTTTAATTTGTTTTGTTTGTTTGTTTGTTTGTTCTTTTGTTTGTTTGTTTTTTGGATCGAGCTTTGCTCTTTTAGCAACTGTCAACATGATAGAGGCAGGGGATCAGGGATTTATTATCATTATCTCAATTTCCTTTGCAAGGTCATTGCCGGTGTTGCATCTGCATGTGTTGACTGCGTTTCATTCTTTGCATTCCTGCGTTTTCTCGTTGGATTTGGTTTGACGGGAGTCATGCTTTCAGTGTACATCTATGGCATGGAGTTAGTTGGACCAAAGTACAGAACGGCTGCTGGGAACCTAACGTATTTCTATTACAGTGGATTTGGATTGATATTTATTCTTATCTCGTACTTCGTGCCTGCCTGGAGGATTCTTTTGATAATCACAACTGCACCTGCTTTATTGGCGTTTCTTTTTTGGAAGTAAGTAGCAGCGCCCCATTACAGCTAAAGTCGTTGCATCGCGACTTCCAACGTCGGTTAGTTTTTTGTTGTCTTTTTTGATCCGTCCATCATTCTTGGGGGCGGAACTTACATGAACTCGTTCAGTGATTGGTTGATTTGAAATAAGCTCCGCCCCATACTGGTTGACGGATCAGAAAAATCCAAATTCAAACCAAATTTCGTAATTTGCTGGTCGCGATGCAAAGATTTCGGCCGTAAATTATTCAAATTACATTCGTCCAAGCATACAGTGTTGATCCATGTTCATTCATAGGCTTAATCATCGACAAATTTAAAGCTCCTATGACACAATTCTATTTATTTCGAAAATCAATTCTCATTAGAGAGTATAATGAAAATCATGTTATTTTTTCTAGTATTGACGCCATACTCTCTCGATATAAAAGCTTTAAAACTCAAAATGCAAATGAAATGACGTCATAGAAGGCATTTTGACTTACTTCATATGGTATTTGCAACAAGTGCTCTTCGATTGGTTAACCAACTTTTTTTTGCTAAACTGCAGCTTTTATCTATAGAATTGATTTACAAATGGAAAAATTCCAGCATTTTGGATTGATCGAGTCTCCTTTGACGTCATCAAATTAGCATTTAAAACGTTCATAATTCAGAAATAAGAAGTCCACAACTTGTAATATTAAACTGTTCTAGTTATCACTTAATAAAAAAGTCATTTTTAGAAGAAGAAAAAATTGCCGTCATAGGAGCTCTAACCATGTATATCAATTACTAGTCAAATTTTGGTCGATATCTATATACATACTATTTCGCTCAACGATTTCCTTTTACATATAAGTTGGTATATTGTTCATGTGGTTTAATTTCCAAAGAATTTACACACACTCTCACTGGAGCAAACTGAGAAAAAGTAAAAGCTGTTTATCCGATTTACATTTTGTACGCGTTCAAGTGGAATTTCAGATATCGAATAAACATGAATCATGCCACTCCTAAAACCTACGGGAATAATCCAGGGGCGTATCCAGGGGGGGGCGGGGTCCCAGGGTGCCCGTGACCCCCTTTTGAAAACAAAAAGATGATAGAAATAAAAGAATCTGACTGGAGAAAGATTGAGAAATTGGAAGTGTGACCCCCCTTTGGTGGAAAATGGAAAGTGTGACCCCCCTTTGAAATATTCTGGATACGCCCCTGTAATCTTTTGTTTAGGTGGATACCAGAATCCCCTCGTTGGCTCATCGCTCATAACCGTATAGACGAGGCCCTAGACGCGGTCAAAAAATATGGAGGAAAAGACGATCAGCCTATCGATGTGGAACAAATGCGCACTCTTTTGGAAGAAGTAAGACTTAAACAAGAGAAGAAACAAAAACAAGACAAAAAGTACACTCCAGTGGATCTTCTTCGCATCTCAAAAGTGCGAAAATGGTGTTTGATTATATGTTATCAGTGGTAAGATACATCGTTGATGGAGATTCATTTTTTGTCCCTAATTCGGAATTTTCCAGAATGCATGGCTAAAAACACATTGGCAGATTGCCGGTGTTGAATTATTAATTAGAGTAGTTTTTTTTAGAAATTCTTCCAAATCATTGCTTCATTGATGTCCTTCAAACAAAAGGACGAAAATATTTATGCCTGATTTTTATCATGAGCGACGGTAGCAGATGGAGATGCAACATACGCAGACTAAATTAAAGTAATGCTAATCGTCTTCTCTCACGAAATGCAACACTGAGTTTGCGCCTATGTTCCTTCGCTTGTGAAAACAAGTCCTCAGACAGTACAGCATTTCCTTTTATTGAAAATGGGTTGACTGTTTTATAATACGTTATCAAGTACTAAAGTGAAAAACGCGTAACGGAAGGTTCGTCCCTAAAATAATGTACATTCATGTAATGGTCGTATAATAATAGATCTGTCATGAACATTATGCTGTAACAAATCATCTCTCTAACAGCTTTTTTCTAAAAAAATCATTTTCAACAGGTTCACTATAGGTTTTGTCAGTTTTGGTATTGTGTTGTTTTTTACCCAACTTTCTGGTGATGTTTATGTTAACTATGCCATCCTAAGAGTGGCCAAAATACTACGTGTACCAATTACATGGATTGTATTTATAAAGTAAGTCGCAACCTTAATGTTTATGATGCTAAATCGCTTGAAAATGTTTTGTCACTTGACGAGACTGTATTTAACAAATAGAACAGCTTTTTCCGTGCTCCGTTCAGTAATACAGCACGCAGGAAGTGACGAAAGCACGAAAGAAGTGTAAGGAGAGCACGAGCCCGGTAGGCGAGTGCTCTCCACACTTCTTGAGTGCTTTCGTCACTTCCTAAGTGCTGTATTACTGAACGGAGCACGGAAAAAGCTGTTTTATTTGTTTTATTATATATTTTGAAGTAAATATTCAAGGGAAAAAGTTCGATTTTCTCCGTACAAAAATTCAAAAGGTGCGCTGCTGACATCAGAGCTGTGCTCCGTTCTCTGATAAAGCCAAGGGAAGCCAAGGAGGATTGGCAGAGCTTCCCATAATGCTTTGCGCACGAACTATAATTATCACTTTTGCTGATCACGTGATCAGTCATTTGGCTATAGATTTCCTAGAGATAACCACAGGCAGCCCAAGCTCATTATCTGACAACATAGTCGAAAATACGACTTTTGACGAATAACATTACAGAATACATTAATATAACATTCTATGTGCCTTGTAAAGTTATTTTAATTGTAAATAAAGCCTTATTTCACGGTTTTTTTCAAGATCTCCCTCCCCCTACTAAGAAGAGGAAAAGGCTGGAAGCTTCGCTTCGAACGAGCTCCAATCGTCTGCACATTTCGAACTCAAAAAATACCTTTCGCTTGACCAAATAACGCCAACGCTCGTCCTCATCAGCATCGATAATTGTTCTAACCACCCTGTAAACCTCATTCTCCAACGACCACGTCTTACGGAGAAACAAAATTATTTAGTTCGAGTCTTCGGTCTCCTGTGAGGCTTGAAGCCCACCTCCACCGCCACTTTCAACACAGGCAGCCCAAGCTCATTATCTAGTAGATCTTTAAAACACGTGAAATAAGGCTTTATTTACAATTATAATAACTCTACAAGGCACATAGAATGTATTCTGTAATTTATTCGCCAAAAGTCGTATTTTAGACCCCATGCATTTACGTGTATTTTAACTGTTTAATGTTGCCAGATAATGAGCTTGGGCTGCCTGTGTTGAAAGTGGCGGTGGAGGTGGGCTTCAAGCCTCACAGGAGACCGAAGACTCGAACTAAATAATTTTGTTTCTCCGTAAGACGTGGTCGTTGGAGAATGAGGTTTACAGGGTGGTTAGAACAATTATCGATGCTGATGAGGACGAGCGTTGGCGTTATTTGGTCAAGCGAAAGGTATTTTTTGAGTTCGAAATGTGCAGACGATTGGAGCTCGTTCGAAGCGAAGCTTCCAGCCTTTTCCTCTTCTTAGTAGGGGGAGGGAGATCTTGAAAAAAACCGTGAAATAAGGCTTTATTTACAATTATAACAACTTTACAAGTTACATAGAATGTTATATTTTAAATGTATTCTGTAATATTATTCGTCAAAAGTCGTATTTTAGGCTCCATGCATTTACGTGTATTTACAACTGTTTATGTTGTCAGATAATGAGCTTGGGCTGCCTGTGAGATAACTAGGAGCTCTAGGAGCTCGTAGGTACCGGTCAAAAGGATTTATAGACGAAAACACAATAATTCTGCATTGCCGTGATTTTGGACCGACGCAAAGGGTTGTTATCGAAAGTTGTCTATGTTTTGAGGTAAATACTGTCATTGGTCACATATTAGTTTTCCTGAGAAAACAGCCGAATAAAGCCGGAGTTTTTGTGTGTTTTCTTCCAGTTATGCCGATCAAAACATTTTGGATCTAGTCGGCAAATGCTTGTCTCTTGTTCTCATTTAAATATTCAACTAGAGTCATGGAAAACTTTCTTCTGTTGCTTTTATGGTATGAGCTAGAGGTATTTTAGGAACGATCAAATTTTGCTTTTTTATGGTCAAAACTAAAATTCTCAAAACTTGGGCAGATACAAGCCCGAATCGCATTTGTCTTGCTTCTTACTCAAAGTGGCGTTTTTGAAAATAGTTTAATTTTGACAACTTTCATCGAAAGAATTCAGCAGAAATTAACCTGAACAAAGAGTTTTCTGTTTCTATAATGGAACAATGGCTCAAAAATAAACGAAAAGGCTAAATATACCTTGCAGTTCTTAAAGATTTGGAAATGTTTACGTGCTTTCGATGAGTGAACCAAGCAGCGTTCCACATGGTGAGTTGAAAGCCGTGTATTTGGTTTGAAAGAGATTTACAGAATGAGAATTTTGCTGGTAAACAAGAAGCTGTTGATTTGGATTATCTATTGGCTGTTTACCGATACTGCTTGCGTTAAAACATCTCTACACTGGCGTAGCTGTTTTTTACGAAGAATGTCAGTTGTCTCGTGGCGAACGTCAAGTTTGGAAATCTTCATCTGTTTTTGTACGTAAGTAAGAAACAAAACTTTGTTTGATATAAACTGGCGTCGTTTGAAAATTAAGTTAATGCTCAATCGAGTCAATTTATTTAAATTTACACTTGTTATTTTGCTTTTGCCGCGACTATGAAGCTCAGTTTGTACTATAGTTTGTAAGCTTAATATACAAATTAAACAAGAACTGGAAAAATGGTGAAAGTCATTTTTTTCTAGTTATATTTTTAAGTTAGGTTTAGGTTTCCTTACTAATTAATAGTAAAAATTGGGGACATGAACTCATTTGTCAGAAAACCACTCCTTCTGGTTTAGATCTGATCTTTTTACGATCGTGAGGAGTTGTGCATGTTTTGTCAGTGACAACGTTTTGTGTATTCATTAGGACTGATCATATATTATCCTCAATATTTCTTTAAAACAATACACATTGATTTATAGTGGTATCAACTCCATAACTCGAAGATAGCTTCATTCCCTAGCCGAGGTTTTTCCCTTCTCATCAACCCGGACCATACGTCATATTGGTTTTCTTGTTCATAGTTCGGCAACCGTAAAAAGGCAATGTTCACGTCTTTTTTTTCATCACAAAAACATGGAGCCCTTTGGAGCCCTTTCCAAAAATTAACATTCAAATTTCTTCTTCTTTAAGTTGGTAAGGGTATTTTTCCTATACATTCGATTTTTAAGTGGATTTTGACTTATTTTGTTTGAGTAGTTTGTCACTGTTCCGGCATTTTCTCAAATGGTGAAATAGCCTATAATTCAAAGCGACGAAAAAAAGTCAAAAAACAGATCACAAGGTTTTAAAGTTCTCTAAAATGAAAAACACGTGTTAGAAAACGTTGTCATACTTATTTCTTGTCCATTTTTCGCCAAAAAACCTTTAATAAACAACTTCAAAAAGCTACATCAATGCACAAAATCATGCAGCCATTCCAATTTATTGACTTCCGGTATGACCAGTGATTTGTGCGCAAAGCATCATGGGAAGCTCTGCCAATCCTCCTTGGATAAAGCACAGCTTTTAGCCAATCAGAGCGCGCGTATTGACAAGGGTATATAATAATATTTTGGAAACACGGCTACAAAGGATATTTTTAAAAGTTTTGGGTTGTCTTAAAAGTCGCTCTGAACCGTTGTTTTTCTCATTTTTCACCAAGGCTTGCTCCCTTTTGTTTTACCTTGGTATGTATTTCAATAAGGCAAAATCTATACAACCTATCAGAGAGAGCTCCATGTACATCCCTGGAACAAGACGATATACCTCGCATCATAAATTTTAAAGCTAGATTCTGATCAATGTATTTTTCACTTTTTGCCAGGTTTGGTCGTCGAATCTCACACGGTGTCATCATCTTCGCGGCTGGAGTTTCTCTGCTGCTGGTTTTGGCTTTACATAAAGGTGAACTTCATGATCATCCATCTTGAGTGTAGTTCAATTCATCAGTAAACGCTAGATCAATTATATTTGAACTTACGTTGAATTCATCCCTTTTTACAGATGTTCCTCAAGCATCAACCCCCTTGTCTCTCGCAGGCTCCTTGTTAATTCACTGCAGTTGGACGAGTGTTTACCTAATCACCTCGGAGCTGTTTCCAACAATTCTGAGGTAATCTTGAATACTTGTGCTATGTCCACACTCCGACATCCGTATAATTTCGAATACGCAAAATACTCATCTCATTTTTGCATGATCTTCATTTTATTCGTTTTCTTCGGCAACTATGAAGTTCTGTTGTTTGTTAGATTTTCAATCCCAAACTACATAATATTAAATGAACAAGGATATTTCAACGGAACCTTATTCTGAATCTGTCTCTTACATACTTACTTACTTACTTACATACATGATTGAGACTCCCTTAACAGGGCTTTTCAGCTCAATTTACAAATCCTAACTAAATCATACAAATCAAACATAAATGATTTAAAAATCCCAACTGGCAAGGAGGCAAACCAGTTGGCTATATTACAAGCATGGCCGAGAAACTGAATTTGAACTAATCGAAACGGAACAAATTCAGTCTCAGCTAGTGGCCAGAGTGGGAATCGAACCTGGGACCGCCAGATTGCGAGACCAATGCTCTGACCACTCGGCCATGCTGCCTCTCACTCAGACTCAGCAAATATACTTGCTTGTTTGGTTTCCTCTTTCATTGCAATCAGAGAACCTTTATACGACTGTTCGTTTAAATTATACCTTGTCAGGAATACTGCTCAAGGAACTGGTTCTGCAGGCGCTCGCATTGGAGGGATTTTAGCTCCTTATGTAGCTATGATGGTAAGGTTTATTTTGATCTATGGAACCGAAATACTCTAATTTACATTCAATTTATGCTTATTTATTATGCCGGTTGGCAGTAAGGAATTAATGAAGAGAATTATATCGGTAAGAAAGTTTCGCTGAATTAAAGTAGGATTTTAATATATAAATGAAAAATAAAGTCTACAAAATTATTACACAAAAACCATTGCCTTAATGGAATCGCTTGACGATTTTTATTTTTCATCTATATATAGCCTAGTTCAAATTGAATTTTTTCACTTGATAATGATGTTCCGGAAACGTCGAAACGTCAAGCAATTCCATTAAGGTGACTCGAAGTAGTTGTTTTCAGACCGCACCGCACATTTTCATTTGGCGCAATGGACAACTTAATGCGCACCAATAGACTTGGTTTCTACACCAAATATGAGGATAAGGTTGAAGTTTTATATGGTGTTATAATTAAATCGAATATTTTATTTTTTATTTAATATATATATATTGGTAATTTTAACAATACAAAATAAACTTTTCAAAAGAAAGCTAGTGGAAAATTATCGTGATACAAGAACTTTAGATTAAAGATAATAAACAGTTCTCAGAATCCATGTTTATATACAACTTGCTCGGTAAAATTGAAATCGTCCATATAATCAAGAACTACTTTTTTGGATTGTTAAGTGACGATGCGCGTTAGAACTGGGGGGGCCTAACGGCATAAAAAAACCGTTAGTCCCTAATTGCGGTATTGTTTAAAGCACTTATCTAGCTAATTGGTTTAAAGCATAAAAATCTCCCATAACTTTTCGATTTTGGACATATATTTCGATTTCATTTATCAGCTGCTTCCCATTTAACAAAAACTTTCGCTGGTCCGCTTTATTATGACAAAACTTCAACGTGGGGAACATGGCAAATTCGAAGCGTAGTTTGGGTATTGTTTTGAAAGCTTATGATTGGATGAAATCTTTCAACAAAAAGGAAACTAGGCTTCAAAAGGGGGTTTTTGTACTTTTTATTTTGAAAACATGTTATCCATAGAATGATATATTTTCTTTCTTGAAACCAAGAAATTCTGCCGTGGGAAAAGCGATATGCCCCAGAGCAATAGAAAGCCCCCTAGTTTTTATCCGCATTGTCACTTAAAAGTGATTCAGCAATGAGTCCTAGAACTCTGTTAGTGAAAGGTCTAGAAAATTATCGCTAGAGTTTTGGATATTGGTTTAAACTGGCGACTTACGGTTGAAACGCTGCTAAACTCTGGTACAAGAAGTAGTCAGTCGTCTGTCGATGAGCCGAAGGCTGCAGAAGTGCTCGTTTGGTGTTTTCTTCGATTCCTGATAGAATTCCTTTACCCCATCTGAGAGAACTTGTGGCGACAGACTTTCTAAACTTCCTATGAGATTTGGATTTTGAGTTTTGGATACCCAGACTAAAAAACAGTAAATATTAAAATGAATTTGGAAAGCCGGCGAACTCTGTTTTGAAGCCGTTGAAATATGTTGATCTCAGTAAGCTTATTCCAAAAACTTCAATTAGAGTTTACCTTAAAAGCAGGCACGCCAAGCGGTCTTCATTTTGTTTTAAATATGCTTGTTAATCTTCTGTTTTTTAAAAAATCCTCAAATTTATCACCAGGAACATTTTTTCTTTCTCACTGTGCTTTATCGCCGTTCAATGTTAGTCTTTATTGCACGGGTGTTATTACGTCGTGACGTGTTGTCACGTCATAACCACGCGTCACGTGGTACAAACTGACCAATCAGAAAATCAGAATTTGCACAGTGTATGAAAATTGAATAATAAATAATTATTTGTTTACTTTAAGTTTGTTTTTATTGATTATTTTAGTGGAATACCGGACCTGCAAATTAGCCCATGGCTAAGTGTATCCACCCACTATAAATAAAGTATTGTATTGTGGTAAAATAGACCACTTTCACGTGACGTCAAAGCAGTTCAATTTGGAGGGCAAGACAAAAGAATCTCAACTCCAGAGAACCAGAAACCTATTGTCTTGCCTCGAAATTGAGCTGCATTCCGAGGTGCTGCAAGTGGTCTATAGGTGTAATTTTGTTTGCCTAAACAGGCCCAATTACCAGGCTTGAGCCTTGCGTTCCCAGCTGCCATCTTCGGTGTGACAGCATTGGTTGCTGGGATACTTATGTACTGGATTCCTGAGACTTTGTACTCACCGATGCATCAAACAATGGAAGAAGTCGAAGCCGCTGGTCCAGACTTTGGGATACCTTGTTGCAGAAAAAGGGCCATCGCCAAGGACGAGCGAGAGTCAGAAAACATGATTGAGATTTAAAAAATATACTGTAAGGGACCGGTCATTATTTACAGGGGGGGGGGGGGGGGGGTGGCTGGTGGAAATGAGAAATGTGATGCACAATTTTTAATGGCCCCACCCCCCTTTTCACATACATTCTCTTATAGCAATAATGCAGTGTGTGCATGAAAAATGATGCCCCCCCCCCATATTTCCACCAGCCCCCCCTCCCTGTAAATAATGACTGGTCCCTAATAAAGGTCACTGAGCTTACACGCCAATACAATTCACAGGAGACCAAAGGGCATAATACAAACCAAAGCAAATGCTTTTTAAAATAATCTTCATTTCAACTTTTCAAGCCCTTTATATTGCCCTTTATAGAATTACAATGTTGGGCAATTACTACAGGAAGCCCAATTCGTTTGAATCGAGAACATAAATAATATTAAAATTGAAATGGGAGCTCTGCTATTAGGTAGTAGTTGTTTTGAGTTCAGTTTTACCATTTCATCTAAAGTCATGATTATAGTGTAACCTGGAAGAGAATATTTTTGTTTCGCCTGACGTAAAGACAACTATTTATTTGTGTCACTCTGTTCTACATAGTCACAAAATCAATTAGAATGTGTCAATACTGTCAAGACAAAAAAATCTAAATATAACGGTTCTGCAATGTCCAGTTTAATTGAAGGATGTTCAGTATTTATGTGAAGCAAATCAGTTGGAGGGATTTTTGCCGCATTCTATTTCTGAGAATTATGAACCACTACTACAAAGTCAATTATAAAATCTGACTGAACCTGAATAAATATCACTGTAATAAAGGTTACTGAGCTTGAAATCTCTCAAGTATATTAAGGCTTGACTTAGGCCCGATTTTCGAAAATATAGGTTTTAAAATGATCGTGGTCTGTTGTTTATCAGAATCTTTAAAAAAAATCATACATTTTGTCGAATATACATGAGTCGAAACTTTATGTGAGATTTTAAACTTTGAGGGAGTGTCACGTGACATATTACAAAGAATTATTTTATTGGAATTTTTGATTACAAATGGGGTACACAAGGATTTCTTCGATTTAAACAATTTATATCTTATTTTATTTCTTTTTTTATGCTCTTTCCGACAACGTCTTTTAATATTGAAAAAATACTCTGTGGAAAGAGATATTTTAGAAAAGAGGTCACGTGACCTAACATGAAAATATGTTTTTTCCTAATATCTTTTTTCCCAAAAGTGATGGACACGATTAAAAGACGGCATCATATACCTAAGCCAAATGCCTAATAACAATGTGAATTTCAGTGAGATAGGTTAAGGTTCTGTGTACCCCATTTTCAAAAAAACGTTTTTGTAGCCTTAAGGTCACGTGACCAATGAATTGAAAAAAAATTACTATGAAAGTCTTCATAATGTGGATCTACATCATCTCCCAAGAAATCTTTGCGATATCTTTAAACCTCCGTGTTTTATGAGCGAAAATGGTTACTTCCTAATTTGCATAATAGTCAAGCCTTAATACACTTGGCTTATAATTCTCAAGAGATCGACTGAGGGCAAAAGCTATAAAGCTATAAATTTTGTATGAAAACACTTACAGTTATGCAAGAGATACAAACAAATTTCGATTTTTGAAAATTCGTATCTCCTTGATTTTTCAACTGATATCCTTCAAACTTCACAGATTAACGTTTTACTGATTTTGATATGCTCTTTCCAGCCATGGTAATTGTTTTTAAGTTTGGGAACTTTTGGAATTACATGAAAAAGCCGTTAGTATGAAATGACGGTAGCAATTCACAAAATACCTCATTTACACGTATAAGATTGCAGAATACGTCTTGGTAACAGTCATATTCGGATTCAGCATGAAAAATTAGTTTAGAATAGTTATGTTACCAGCCTTTACCCAAAAATGCCTTCTGCACTTTTTGCGATCGACTTTTTCAGTTTTGCGCCTTGTCTAAAAATAACGGTGAATTTAGGGCCCGGGGTAGGCCTTTAAAACATAATTTGGGAGGGGGCAGACTAAGGGAGAGTTGCCTTATAAGGTTCCGTTGATCAGTCATTCAAGAGTCGAGTGGTCATTCTGTATTCCAGGGTCACAAAATAAGAAACAAAGCAAGCCTAGCAACATGTAGAGTTTTATTGATAGAACGTTGAGTATTCTGTTCTAACAAACAGTTTCTCTTTCAAATACCACTACTAATTCCTCTCGTTCTGAACGCTTGTTTGTCGTTTTGGTACATTTGGTGAACTCAACTATAAAAGCTGCAAGTAATAGAAAACCACCAGCTGTGTAGAAAGCAGGATGGTACGATCCACTCACATCAGCTATGAAACCTGTGGACAAAAAGTGGGAAAACGTTTACAATCAACAATTAATTCCCCATAGGAAAATTTAAAAGGAATCTCTGCTCGTTAATAAGGGTTGATAAGACAGATCGAACTAGATTTAAGGTAGTTCGGGATCCTTGCCACTGAGCATATATCTATATCGCGTGCAGTCGAACGTTGGTTTTATTGTGAGGAGTCTGGGCACTAGTTTGTAAATGATTGAAGGCGTAGAAACTCTAGATTTAGCGCATGAAAATAATATTTTATCAACCGAATTTTTGAAAAAAGTTATCAAACAATATCGAACATTATGCAAAGTTAGTGCCAATCCTCAAAATTGAAAATTTGGTGATACTTATCTATCGAGAAGGCCGGCGAGAACAACGCTAAAATGGGTGGAATTTGGGGTTCATTTTCCGAAAGAGATTTCTTTTTTGTGCTCCTCTAGCTGTTCAAATAATACAATGACCCCATGTTTCTTTTAGATTGTTTCATTTCTAATGTAATAATCTTTTTGAATGTTGAAAAAAAAACCCATCTTTTTCGACAGTATCCACTAGTAATTTTGATTTTTGTGCGTTGGTAGCCATGGCTTTTGCAATAGGCTGAAGTGCTGAAGTGGGCATTGAATTGTCAATTCTGCTACGTTAATTACGTTTATTTCAAGGTTTAGAGGAAGTTATAAAAATATCAAAAGCTAGACCAACTCTGTAAGAATATATTGTTAAATTTAGGTAATGCTTATTGCATTGAAATAATGGTAATTTTGGAGAAATCCAACAATTTTACACAAAACTGTTTAAGTCCACCCCGCTTAAACTCTAAAACAAACACGGTGCCCTCGCCCCCTTTATTTCGTTTTTGAGTTTCACCTTTATCTTGTTCTTTTCGTAGACAAAGTTTAAACCAAAGTTTCTTGCAGAATCCATGAGTCCCGAACTACCTTAAGTCCAGAATGAAACGACAGATATTTGGACTGTGGGTCGCATACATATATATATATAGACTAGATTTGAAATCTGAACATCAAGAATGAAATCTAGTGCCAATGACTTGCTTGACAAGAGCCCAATTTACACGACACCTTTTTATAGCTCAGCAACTGTAATACAGGATCGCGGACCCGTCATTGTTGGCATGTCACGTCGTGTGAACAGAAAATTGCTGACCTGATAGGGGTGGCATAACCAAAGTAATCGGCCCGTGTGCCAAGGTTTAATTAGGGTACCGTGTCATAAAAGGTTGTCCTGTAAATCGGGATTAATAGCAACATGGCGAACTCAGCGAAGATTGTCAAATGTT